>CATIWQ010076409.1:0-21291 GCA_949673415.1 Euphorbia schlechtendalii | reverse complement strand
TGTATGAGCCAAGATCAAATTGCGGGAATTGACGACTCCCATTAAAGAGTGGATACGGTTTGATCAACTTTAGCTTTCACTTGCATACCTTATAACTTTGCTTTGCTTTGTACTTATACTTTCTGTTTTGAAGTTTATGATATGTCTATGTGTCATAATGCGTATTTCATGTTAAGTCTTTTATATTAATCAAGTTATATGCGTTGGAGTTAATTTTAAGAGTAGTTTCAGGGTTAACAATATCGTGTATAATCACTGGATCTATGATATAATGCTGTATAGTGAGCCAACATTTTTGGAATGGTTACTTGCTAAATGTGGCTATGTGAGAGTGACCAGTTCTAAGCATAGTATTGACGTTGTCCAGGTTTATATAATTGTCTTAATTCGTTTGCGCTAGGTTTAGAAAAGTTATTTCATGTGTTGCTCTACTGCGAATAATTGAACATCTGAGTATTTTGAACTGAGTTTGTTAGATTAGTTTAGTGAATCATAACATCTTTGCTGAATTTGCATGTTTTCTCCGCTATCCTTATTTCACAGGGAAAATCTATATATTTAGATTCTCTAATCTTTCATATCTGTATTTACTAATTCTTCTAACCTTCCTATCCAAAACCTTATATTATTTTATTTTCTTTATTTTGTCTTCCTTATTGATCTTTAGACTTGGTTCCTTCCCTGTGGGTTCGATATCTTTTAAAACTACATCGCAACTGTATACTTATAGCTATCATCATTTTTTTATTTAATAAGCGGTACTGACAACACCTATATTACATGAACAAGTTCTTGGCGCCATTAATACATAGCCAAATCTTGTGAACAAATTATTAAACTTATCAGTAGAAAAGTGGCGAACAGTTTCTCCATGTAAAGTGATATGCTCTTGGGCCCATGTTAAACGTAAGCTGTGGAACTGCAAAGTCAGTCAACACTAGGCCCGCGGTACGAAGCCATGCTAACCCTAAAATAATATCTGCTCCTTCAACTAGTAAGATGAATATAGGAATGTTAAATGAGGCTTCTCGTATCATGAGATTAACGGCTTGGTAGACGACTTTACACTTCAAGTTATCTCCATTACCAACCACCACTACAAATTCTGGTACATCTTGTTAAGGCAGCTTAAAAAAAGATACAATGCGGGGTTGCATGATATTATGTGTACTGCCGGAGTCTATCAACAATTAGACCGACTGGTTGTTTATATACCCGGTGATTCGTAAGGCTTGGGGAGATGACAGACCATAAACGACCACCGATGATAGGGAGAAAAACTGATTAGGGTTGGACGGATCAACGAGTTCCGATGTGAGGGATAATATAATGTTATCAGTTAGCCATTCGATGTGATCTTCATGGTCGTTATCCACAATCAACAGAAATTGAGGCGGGTTACATTTGTGCCCCGAAAAGTACCGCTCCGGGTGTCGGAAACATAAGCCTTCAGTATGGCTCTTTTGTAAGGCTTTAGGAGAAAGTTTAGTGAAGGAAAGTTGTTGTTTGGGATTAGGTAAAATCAATGTGTTTTCGGTTTTAGGGAGGGATGGTGGTGTGGTGTTTTGGGGGGCAGTTAAGGTGTTGGGAGGTGTGGGGGATGTGAAGGTCGATGAGGTATAGGTTTGAGGTTGGAATGATTTGGGCTTACTAAGTTGTAGTTTATCTTCAACTCATTTAGATAAACCATATGTTTGGTGAAGGGTAGTAGGTTTAAGGATGGTGAGTTTTGCTTGGATGTCAGTTTTGAGACCTGACAAGTAGCAATTTAGAAGCTCTGCACTCGAAATCCAGACAATACAATTACAAAGCTTCTCAAACTTCAATTGATAAGCCATAACCGTGGTTGTTTGTTTGAGCTTAAAAAGTGTTGCTTGATTGTTCTTGTAATCTAAAGGACCAAAATGAAGCTCAAAAGCATGGGAAAACTCCTACCAAGTACCTAACAATGAATTGTTATAAAGGTACTTATACCAACTTAAAGCTTCTCCGGTGAAATAAAAAATGGACAACGAGAGTCATCGATTTTCGGGGATGTTGTAGTAAGTTAAGTAATTTTTGGCATGGAAAATCCAATCTAAAGGATTGGATCCATCAAACATGGGAAGGTTGATTTTGGGTGGACGTAGATTTGATGTATCTGGTGGTTCGTCTTGGGTAGTTTGTTTGATGACAAGTTTGGGGTCGTTGGGGTTGTTGGCGAGGGTGGCAAGAAGGTGACTGGGGTTGATGAACGAGCATCGGCTTGGGCGGAGGTGGTGGTGTAATGGTAAAGAATTGTGTGAGTTGATCACATAAGTTTTGGATGGGATCATCGGAATGGGTTCGGTCTTTGTGAGGAGGTATGGTAAGGGAATGAAAGCACCAATGATAAGACTTGTAAGTAGGCTACACTCCAAGAATAATTAGAGAATGAGAAGAGATCACTTGAGGCAATTTTTCTGTATATTCCAAATGCAACAAGTACAAGTATTTAAAGATGCATGAGAATACATGTCCAGCATGCCATGATAGCATGTCCACCATGTCACTTCCCTTATTTCATGCCATGTTCTACCACTACTTCTAAATGCACATGTGACTTAAAAGAACAATTCAAAACTTGCAAAACAAATAAAAACATTCAGGAAATAGAATGTGGAATTAGTCCAGGAGCTTTGCGGGTTTCTTGGGGAATCTTTTTAGCCTTACGAGTGGGCCTGAGGTTGCTTGATCTAGCCTGGTGGTAAGTTGGGCCGTAACATTTTTGTTGTATATGTTCGTGTCCCTTACGTTATTGTTGATTTTTTAAATTTCTTATCTGATTTTGTCATTATCTCTCAAACCATTTATTTTTTGACATGTCATTTTATAGTTTTTTGTTCATCTCATTTTTATCTCCAAAACTTTATCCATTATGATATACTTTTTCGAAACATTTTTTTTAATTGTTCAAAATGTGATATGGTAGAAAACTGGTTGTAAACATTATTTTGTTAGATAAATAGTACAAAAGCAATAAGCAAACAATTATAACATTAAAAGTAAATGGAATTGCACTAGAAAGTGACTAGAGCACATGTAACATAAAAATCTACAAAGTATTGAGTTAAAATAGCAAGTATCTATTAGTAATGTGGTAGGGAAGTAGTAGGAACGTTGTAGGTAATGCAAATACATGTCAAAGTTTATATCCATAGCATACGTGTACATATCAAGAAAGATTTTTACTAAATTCACATACATACGAGCATCCTGCAAGATACCTATACCAAATACTTACCAGATTCCTTCAAATTTTTTTTAATTCGGTATTTGGTAGGAATATGGTAGGAATGTGATAGGAACCTTATGTTTCGTTGAAAGTTTGTTCAATCTATCAATATCTGGTAGGAATCATATATTTCATTGTTATCATTCAAAAACATAATTCAGAAGCTACAAAAAATTACGAATTCAGAATACTACGAACTTCCTACGAGATAGCTACTAGGTAGCTACCAAATACTCAAAAAACAATAATACAAAATATCTTCAATTGTTATCTCACTACCAGTCAAGTAATTCATCAAACACCTTATGAGCACACAAAAATACCTTGCATTCTGTTGAATCAAAACAGAAATTCAAACCTCCAATTATAATAAATATGGATTACCTTCAACAATGGCAGGAACAATGAGAAATCTCGTAACAAACAAAGGATAATCAGTCGTCTGAACGCTTCAAGATTTACATGAACCAAAAATTTGATAAAATATATCAATATTGATTCCAATGGAAGGATTTGTAGCAGAAACTTGAAATTCAATTTTCAAATCTCCTAACAGAGATTCAAAATGAAAATCAAATCAGATGTAAAAATAAAAAAAAATCTAATCGAAATTTAATAATAAAAATCGAAAAAACATGATTAAGAGAAGATGATAGTTGTAGAGGGGAAAAAATCAAATTAATGAGAGAAGATGAAACTGAAATTACTTCAGATTAGCAAAATCGAATAAGAGAGTAGAAGAGAAAAATCAACGCGAAGAAGGAGAACTGATTTAGAGAAAAGCGTGAGAATGAGGGCTAAAACAGGTTGTATAGAATATACAAATGGAAAAACAAAACTTAGAAATGTTAGAATGCAAGGAATTAGTTGAAGGGTAAAATTGTAAGAATTTATCCTAAACAATACATTTATAACAATTTTCCTAATTTGTTTCGGTAATGCTTCACACGTGTTAGGTTTTTAGTTTTAAAAATGAAGTTAAAAAGAGAGCATAGATTAGGAAATTATGCGAGTAGACATGAATGGTTTTACTAAAATATTCCATATGTATTGAAAAATACTTTTTTTTCATGATATAAAATTCCTAAATATTTAAATAAATTATTTATTCTATATTTTAACTCTATAGTATTTATTTTTTATTACCAATTAATTTATTATAAAGCCCCAACATATAAAAAGCTAATAATTTGATGAATAGATGGATTCTCAAATTAGTATTTGTGGAAATTTCTTTTACAAAAGATGCTATGTGGTTTCACCGATTTGTCATGTGATTTTACCATTTCGCAAAATGATACTTATGAATTATCTTGTGCAAAAGAATGTCCAAGATTCCAAATGTTAGTAAAAAAATGTTTTTTATTCACACCGATAAATAAGATGACGTGTCAAGAGAATTTTACTAAAAACATAAAATTTGAAAATATAAGTCAATTTCAAACAAATTCACGCCTCCATGTGTTGAATATATTGTAAAGTACAAATCTATTAGTTTGTTAGACTAGCTAGGAAAACTAGCCGTTAGGTTCTTTATTAATGGAAAAATTGTAATTAGTCAAAAAGTAGTTATCAGTCGGTTTAAAGGACCTATAAGAGCTGAAATGTAACTCTTCTTTTCTTATCAACTTTGTAAATTCCTTTGAGTATCTTTAATGGAAAGTTTTGTTTCTCCCTCTCTTTGTGCTCGATTTCCAATTCATCTTTGATTAGTTTACATGGTATCAAAGCATTTTTCTTGCTCTCTCTTTGTTCTGCGTTTTCTGTCTCTAGCCCTAGTTTGATTTGGGGATATTTTCTTAGTTTCTTCAATTTGCTTCCACTTCTTTGAAATTCTTCGATTCTTTGTTAATTTCCTTGTTTACTTCACAACTTATGACCGCAAGAAACCAAGCTCGTAGTGGCATAGATGAAAATAGCATTTTTTACATACATCCATGGGAAAACCCATCCTTAGTTTTGTCCTCGCCTCTTCTTGATCATAATAATTACCATTCTTGTGATCGAAATATCAGAATGACTCTTATGAGTAAGAATAAGCTTGAGTTTCTTGATGGTAGTATTCAAAAGCCATTAGTTTCTGATCCTTCATTTAATTCGTAGAGAAGGTGTAACAACATGGTTCTTTCATGGCTCATTCTCTCTATGAGTCGCTCGATTGTGCAAATAGTAGTTTCATTTGATACGACACTTGGTCTTTGGGATAATTTGATGGAATGATTTGCTCCAAGCGATGTTTATAGGATTGTGGATCTTCATGGTGAAATCTTTATTATTTCTCAAGTTAATCATTCTGTCACAAATTTCTTTACTGCTCTTCAGGTCTTGTGGGATGAATATAATAGTCGTAATCCTTTTCCTGTGTGTTCTTGTAATGGTTGTTTTTACAATGTTTTTGTTTCAATTAGAAGGAAACAAGAAGTAAATTTAGTCATTTGTTTTTGAGGGGTCTGAACACATCTTTTTCTCAAATCAAGTCTCAAGTTACGGCTATTAACCCGCTACCAACCGTGAATAAAGTATTTTCCCTTGTGCTTCAATATGAAAGAGAGTTTAGTATAGGAGATAAGGAAGGCTCAATTCAAGAAATTTCTTCTTTTGTGCAAAAGGGTTATACTTCGGGGTTTTATAGTGGTAATGGTCAGTTTGGGTTTCAAAATGGGAATGGCAATAATAAATTTGGTAGTGTTAGTGGTAATTTTCAAAGTGGAGGTTTTGGTAGTGGAATGGTAGGTTTATAAGTAAGGAATATAGGTTTTGGTCTTACAAGTCACCAACCTAATAGCTTTAGAAGGCGACAATTTTACAATAATGGGAAGAAGCCAAATTGTTTCTTTTGTAAGGGCAGTCACATGGTGGTTAACTACTAGAAGAAGGATAATTATCCTCCAAACTTCAAGTTTAGGTTTAGTCAACCTAATTGTGAGCACAAGATTTCGTACCAGCTCGCGCGTTCAATGATGATGACTTTTCGGGGTGTTTATCCTCGAATCACACTATTTTCGACCGTCCGACGATCTTCAAATGGGAGTCTTCCTCGTCGCTGAATTTAAAAGGACTTTAATTCAGAAATCAATTAAAAAAGTACACAAAAAATTCGAAAACGCAGTCAAAAACTGGATCCGAAGCTTGCCTCGCCAATATTTGGCGAGGCACGGTTCGCTAGAAAGCCTGGCAAACCTCGCCAGACCCCGCTGAGGCTCGCCAGAGACCTGGCCTGGCGAACCTTGCTAGGGCCCTGGTGAACCTCGCCAGGGCCCTAGCGAGGCTTGCCAAACTGTCTGGCGAGCTTGCCAGCCAGTTTGGCGAGGCATGCCTCGCCAAAGAGGTTGGCGAGCTTGCCAACCTCTCTAGCGAGCTCGCCAACCTTTTTGGTGACCCCGCCAAACTTTTTTACCTTTATTGGATTTTCCAGGATTTTTCTATAAATAGTCGGATATTTTTAGATTGAAGGGGGCTTGAAAAATTTCAGAGCAAAATTCTTCTTTTCAGAACAAAAATCATTGAAAAATACTACAAATATTTTCTTTTCTTCTTATATTTTCTTGGATCCAAAATACATTTGGATCCCAAAATTTCTTCATCTTAAAATCAAACTTCTTCTTAAATCCTCAGATATTCTCGGGTCTAAAATAAATTTAGAACCCGAGTCTGATTATCTTTTAGATAAATAAACTCTTTATTTTCCAACCAAACACAATTAAACTAAAACGAACAAGGAACGCTCCCAGGGATCAAACGAATACGACGAAGTGGATTCATACCGCAAGGGTAAGCCTCTGAGTTCCTAAAACTACGGATTTCGTGCTTTCATCAGCTTCATCTTCTTCTGAATTTATTTGTGGACCTAGGAATGATTTATTAATTCATTATTGTCAATGTTGTAATTCTCTTCTTCATCTTTTATTTCTTTTTTAATTTTTATAGAATACCCCCACGAAGGGAATAAAATATATTCCCGGATAACAGACCTCACCTTATGCCATGCGATAATTTTCACTAATAAAATTGATCAACATACGTGTAAATAAAAATGAACCAATTTTTATTTAAAATAACATCTTTAAACCATCGATGTTTTAATTAGGCCACACGGGCCTCGCTAAAATCAAATAGAACATATGTGATATCCCCTGTGCTAACCTTTGTGGATGCAGGTTAGATGTATGTTTAGGATTTTATTTTTCCTTCAGGTATTGCACATATTTTTGAGGAAATGTAATTAATAGGTTAGCGGGTGGTTGCATCCCCCGGTTATTGCACAATGAAGGAGTCAGATCGTTGAACACGTCAACAACTCCATCACAACCATTCACAAGACCAAACAACTAGCGTAATTCCACAAAGAAAGAGTCGGATCATTGCACACGTCAACAACTCCATTCATAAGACCAAACAATAAGCGCAATGCCACAAAGGAGTCGGATTGTTGAACAAGTCAATAACTCCATCACCACTATTCATAAGACCAAACAACCGGTGCAATGCCACAAAGAAGGAGCTGGATCGTTGAACACATCAACAACTCCATCACATGGATCACCACCATTCATGGGATAATCAAACAAAATACTTAAGATAAAAAGGAGTCAGATTGTTGAACACGTCAACAACTCCTTCACATGGCTCGCTACTATTTGTGGGGTAATCATCGTAAGAAAAATCGATGATCAAGACTCATCATCACATACATGTCAAGCCAGCAAAGCGGCGTGAGCACCAACCAATAGATCAGAAATACTGAACGAAACAGCGAATGAAGTTGTAGACATGGACGGTGACTGATCTACCAAATCTACCAAGTCTTACACAATTGCTAACATGCATAAGTAAAAGAAATAAATCGATGAAAAGTAATACGAACAAAAAATAAATTTGTATTTAGCCTGTCAATTAACACTCGGTTAGTTGAGTAAAAATTAGGGCTTCTTTTCAAAACAGAAAAAATAATCTACTAAGTTGAAAACCCTAAAAGGGCAGCTCAGGCAAAACTTAGGACATCGAGAGAACCACATTAGTTAGAAAACCTGAAAGGGCTAATTGATGGCATGAGTCAAATCATTTAAAACATTTATACCCCTGTTAAGATTATCAATGAATTGTCATTTTTGCTGAATCTTTATGCATATGCTTATCTTGATTGCTTGCATGCCAATGGTAGAATATTGCAAGTAAACATAAAAAAAGATAAAAATAATAAAGAATAAAACAAAGAAAAATGAGTCTGCTGGATTGAAAACCTGAAAGGGCGGTCCAGGAAAAAATTAAGACAATGTTCGATAGATTGAAAACCCTCAAGGGTGATCTATGTAGAAATTAGAACTAAAGAAATATCAAATTCATCATCTCCTCCTCGGAACGATACGAGACATCACATACCTCCAACACTTCAGGCAAACGGCTTCCAAGCGGTCATCACCGACACAATGCGGGATCAAAGACTAATCCAGAATTTCCTCAAACCAGATCAAAGCTTTGAACTCGAATCTGATTCAATAAATCCATGGTCATCGCTTTGAGGAAGTCATCAATGGAATCCCCAACAAGACAAGCCTTAGGGGCAACCATGCACCAGCACAAGAGAAGGGTCCTAAATGGATGAACCCCCGAGATGCCTATAACAAACATACATCATATGATAAATATTGTTCATGCATAAAAATATTCATACATTACATTCGCACCATGACATTTGCAAGAAAAAACAATGCCAAACCGGGGCAACGCCGTCCCAACAAACAAGAACCTCCACCTCCACATGAGGAATCTACAAACAAGACAATGGCCCACTCAAGCCTAAAGTCAACATTACGAAAGCCTCCTAAAATAACGGAGTAATTTTCGGGACATCCCGAATTTCCATTAAACTTATTCCTCATGTTTTAATTTTTGATTGAAGGGGCAAAAATTTTTGCTTCGCATAAATTCAATCAAACAATTAAAACATTCATCATAAAATGTATTAACATTTCCATTTTTTTCTCTGACTTGTTATAGGAAACAAGTCAACATCTGACTAAGGAAATTCAAAACACAACCAAAGAAGGAAACAGTTATTTCGATGGCTGAAGAAAGAAACAGTCTCATTTATCACCCAAAGAATGAAACGGTTGCCAATCACTAAAGGGATACCGTAGAAAGAAACGGTCGACTCGCCCACAAGTGGCACCAAGTACCTAAGAGATTCCGAAGAATGAAACGAACAACCCTATAAAGACATAGTGCTAGAAAAGGATGCCTATGTTATCATCAATTGCGAACAAGAAGTCACCGGTCAGGTATTCTCTCTATCCCAATGCTCTTTTCGTGTGATCATACTGGTTATACAACCAGCGATGATCACACGAGGGGAAGCTGTGAGCACGAGATTTTGTACCAGATCGCTCGTTCAATGATGATGGCTTTTTGGGATATTTATCCTCGAATCACACGATTTTCGACCATCCATCTTCAAATGGGAGTCTTCCTCGTCATTGAATTTAAAAGGACTTCAATTCAAAAATCAATTAAAAAATATAAAAATACACAAAAAATTTGAAAACACCACCGAAAACGGGATCTGGAGCTTGCTTCATCGATATTTGGCGAGGCACGGCTCTCTAGAAAGCTTGGAGAACCTCGCCAGACTCTGGCGAGGCTCACCAAGGACCTAGCGAACCTTGCAAGGATCCTGGCGAGGTTCGCCAAGGGTCTGGTGAACCTGGCCCTAGCGAGGTTGGCCAGGGGTTTGGCGAACCTCGCTAGACCCTGGTGAGGCTAGCTAGGGAATTGGCGAACCTCGCCAAGGCCCTAGCGAGGCTCACCAGACTCTTTGGCAAGCTCGCCAGACCCTCTGGCGAAGCTTGCCAAACTGTTTGGCGAGCTCGTCAGCCTCTCTGGTGAGGTCGCCAAACTTTTTGGTGACCTCGCCAAACTTTTTTACCTTTTTTGGATTTCCCGAGATATTTCTATAAATAGTCGGACGTTTTTGGATTGAAGGGGGCTCGAAAAATTCTTCTTTTCAGAACAAAAAACACTTAAGAATACTACAAATATTTTCTTTTCTTCTAATATTTTCTTGGATCCAAAACACATTTGGATCCCAAAATTTCTTCATCTTAAAATCAAATTTCTTCTTAAATCCTCATATTTTCTCGGGTCAAAAATAAATTTAGAACCCGAGTCTGATTATCTTTTGGATAAATAAACACTTTATTTTCCAACCAAACACAATTAAACTAAAACGAACGAGGAACGTTCCTGGGGATCAAAAGGATACGTCGAAGTGGATTCATACCGCAAGGGTAAGCCTCTAAGTTCCTAGAACTACGAATTCCTTGCTTTCATTTGCTTCATCTTCTTCTGAATTTATTTGTGGGCCTAGGAATTATTTATTATTTCATTATTGTAAATGTTGTAGTTCTCTTTCTCATCTTTTATTTCTTTTTTAATTTTTATAGAATACCCCCACGAAGGGAATAAAATATATTCCCAGATAACAGACCTCACATTATGCGTTGCGATCATTTTCACTAATAAAATTGATCAACATACGTGTAAATAAAAATGAACCAATTTTTATTTAAAATAACAACTTTAAACCATCGATGTTTTAATTAGGCTACACAGGCCTCGCTAAAATCAAATCGAACATATGTGATATCCCCTGTGCTAACCTTTGTGGATGCAGGTTAGATGTATGTTTAGGATTTTATTTTTCCTTCGGGTATTGCACATATTTTTGAGGAAATGTAATTAATAGGTTAGCGGGCGGTTGCATCCCCTGATTTTTTGAAGCCTTTTAATTTTTATTTTCCACATTTACTTTCTGCATTTATTTACTGCCTTGTGAATGGTTTATTATTCCGCTTTGTGGATAGATTTACTGCATTTTCTATACATGAATCATGTATATAAACTCCAAAAATGACCTAAGTGCGAATATGTATAACTAAGAAAATATGGTTTTTTGCAGATGTAATATAATGTGATCACTTGAGAAATAAGCAACTTATCCCGGACCCGAATCTCTGTATCTTGGTAGGCCGTCCCCCAGATGTTAAGTCTCACAGGACTCTATTCCTAGAAAGAGCTAATCCAGGTGGTGACTCCACACTAAGAGACGGCGGATTCGGGTTAGAACTAATCTAAAAAATGTTTTCGCTTTCTCTACCAAAACCTCTCACGGGTCCCCAACCCGATGCTTTCTTTTTAAACACCTCGATGGACCATGCCTATGAAATTGCACTCTCTCGGTCCACCGCTCCGTGTCGTCCGCTCACACTAATGTATTGGTAGGAGTTCATGGAGTCTATGATCAAGATCTTAAAACCAAGATGTTCATGAGGCTAACCAAATTGAGTTGGCTAATTCTGTTGATTGCCATAATCATTCAAGCTTTTCCAGCAATAATTAATACAATTCTTATAGTGGCTATAAGGATATATCATCTACTACTACTCCACAACCTACAATTTATTCACAAGAACAACTAAGTCAATTAGCTTAGCTTATCCAAGCTCAAGCACAAAGTAATAATGATGTAGCTGCATCTGCTAGGATTGAATATTTTTTTTCAATAAAGATAGCAGAGATTTGGCCAATCCAAGTATGCTTTCTTCCTTAAATAAGTCAACTTATGTTGTGGATACTGGGAAAAGTTGCCATATTGAAAATTCATTGAATGGTTTTGTTAATATTAGACATGTGACTGGTTGGTATGTTATCTTGCCAACTAACATTAGGTTGAAGGTGGTTTCTAAGGGTGATGTGATTTTTTCTAATAGTTTAAAGTTGTTTGATGTGTTATTTATTCCTGAATTTCATTATAATCTGCTTTTTGTAACAAAGTTAACTAAAACTATGGATTGTGAGATACTTATGATGGTTGCTTGATTCAGGATATTATGAGCGGGAAGAGGATTGGTTCAGCTAGGACTTGCAATGGACTATATCATTTTGATGATTCTATTAAAAATAGAATTAGTGAAAGTATAACTTTAAATACTTGTTTAATAGATAATTTTGCAACTTGTAAAGATAGAGAACTTTTGAATTATAGGCTTGGTCATGCTTCTAACTCAAGGTTATCAATAATAAAGAAATATTTTCCTGAAGTCTCTATGCCTAATGATTATGTGTGTGATATTTGTCATTTATCTAAGAAAAAGAAGTTTCCCTTCACTAGTTCTGTTTCAGTTAGTTTTGGTATTTTTGAGTTAATTCACTTAGATATTTGGGGACCTACTACTATTGCCATGAATGGATCAAGATATTTCTTAACCATTATTGATGACTATTCTAGTTTTACAAGGACAGTAATGATGAAAAATAAAAGTGAAGTTACAAATCTATTTCCTCAATTTTATAACATGATTAAATGCTAGTTTGGTAGAAACATTAATATTGTCAGAAGTGATAATGGCCCAGAGTTTTATATGTTAAGTTTCATAACCAAAGAGACATTTTACACCAAAAGTAATGCGTATAAACCCCTCAACTGAATGGCATTGTTGAAAGAAAACATCGACACATTTTAAATGTTGCAAGATGTCTAAAACTACAAAGTAAGTTACCAATAAGTTTCTAGAACTATTTTGTTGGTCATGTTATACATGTAATAAATAGATTACCTACTCCTTTATTGCATAATGTTAGTCCTTATAAAAATATGAATGGTATAGCTCCGAATTTAAGTGATATTAATAGTTTTGGCTATCTTATTTTTATTAGTACCTTAAACAGGAATAGAGCTAAGTTTGACAACAAGGATGAAAAGTGTATATTCTTGGGATATGAAAATGGAGTTAAAGGTTATAAATTTATAGTTTAGATCAACACAAAGTCTTTGTTTCAAGGAATGTACAATTTTATGAGAGAATTTATCCTTATAATATTGATATTGAACATAATTTAATGGATAATACAGAGGAAAATACCATCAGTACAAAAAACAAGCAGACTTATAAGAAAACTAGTATGGAAATGAATAGTGATATATTATTGATAACAATGAATTTTAAGTTTCTCCTACAAATCCTGCCATGGAAATTAATAGTGATATATTTTTTCAAGTTTTTAGTTCATGTAAAACTCGAAGCATTCAGATGATTGATTATCCTTTGTTTGTTACAAAATTTCTTGTTGTTCCTACCATTGTTGAAGGTAATCCATATTTATTATAATTGGAGGTTTGAATTTTTGTTTTGATTCAACAGAATGCATGGTCTTTTAGTTTTCACATAAGGTGTTTGATGAGTTGCTTGACTTGTAGTGAGATAACAATGGAAGATATTTTTCATTACCCTTTTTTTAGCATTTGGTAGCTACCTAGTAGCTATTTGGTAGGAAGTTGGTAGTTTTCTTAATTCGTAATTTTCTATAGCTTTTGAATTCTGTTTTTGAATGATAACAATGAAATATATGATTCCTACCATATTCCTACCCATCCACAAGAAGCACATTTGACAGTTGCTCACAAGATACTAAGATATTTAAAAGGAAAACCTACACCAGGTGTTTTTCATTCCTCTGCAAAAAAACTACAAGATAAAAGGGTATACTGATTTAGATTGGGAGAATTTCTCTGAGATAAGGAAGTCCATCATAGGTTTTTGTGTTTTTATTAGGGATTCCCTAATATCCTCAAAATCAAAGAAGCAAAATACTTTTTCTAAAAGCTCCTCAAAAGCAAAATATCGAGTAATGACCACAACAATTCCAAAAATTCAATGGCTTGTTTATCTGTTGAGGAATTTCAACATCTCAGCTAGCACTCTAGCACAACTATTCTCTGATAACACATCAATCATCCACATTGTAAATAATAAGGTATTTCATGAACGCATAAAACATCTTAACATTGAGTGTCATTTTGTAAGGTCTAAAGTTCAAGATAAAATAATACATCTCATGTCAGTTTCATCAAAGGATCAATTAGCTGATGTTCTAATCAAAGCTCTTCATTCTCCAAACTTTGCAAGACAAATAAGAAAGGCTCAAGCTTATCGCCATTCAGTGATAATTAGCATGCGAGGGGATGCTGAATATTCTCTAAAGTATAAGTCTGTTAGTTTGTTAGAGTAGTTAGGAAAACTAGTCGTTAGGTTCTGATAAAATTGTAATTCATAAAAAGTAGTTATCAGTCGGTTTAAAGGACCTATGGTAGCTGAAATGCAACTATTTTTTTCTCATTAACTTTTTAAATTCCTTTGAGCATTGTTGGACATAAACAGCTTAATTAAACAGTAGAGGGGGGTGAATGCAGTTATTGGTTTATTTTGAAGATTTATAAAAATATTTTACCAAGTTAAGTTTTTAGATGCGTGTTGAGTTTAGCTTGCCGAGCTGCGTCTAAAAACTATAAATTGCTTAGCTTTGCTGACACAGTTTGTCTTCAATTGCTGCTGAATACTTTACTTAGCTTCGATAGGTTTTTCAAGCAAAATAATTAACAGCGATAAAATGATGAATGAGATGGATGCGATAAAGGCAAATGAGAAAGGTTAGAACTTTTACACTTGAGATTTTATCCTGGTTCGGCCCCTAGCCTACCTCTAGTCCCCGGATTTCTTTCCAAGCTTTAATCCACTAGTGGTTTGTTCCTTCCTTAGGCGGAGAAGCCTTTACAATGGGTAAACACAATTACAAAAATTACCTTTATTTCTAACTACCACTCAATCCATGACAAGTGTATAATTACACTTATTATCACATTAATTTTATACATTAAACACTATAGTTTTAGTCATTTTTATACTTCCTATAAAAGATTTCACGTGGTATGTAGTTGTTTTTTATGCAAATGCAGATACTAGGTAAATCTTGGGAGTAAAATGATCTAAAGTGGAATTCTATGAAAAAAGAGTGAAAAAAGTGCAAAAAGATGCGTGGAACTTAAAGATTTGACTTAGGATCGAAGCTTTCAAAGATTGGTGAAGTTGCAAGAAGAATTCTGAGCAAAACTAAATTCACGGTCCCGATAATCATTCGCAATCACGACTTGTTTACTTCAGAAATAGAAGTCTGCCAATTAAAGATTCACGGTCGCGACTTGTGTCTCGCGGTTGTGACTTGGATGGTTTTCTGGTATTATCTTCTTATCTACCAACCGCCATCAACTACCAATGAAAAGACACTTATCAGGTGTCAACCAATCATGAAAAGGTGCCTATCAATTGTGGATTACATCAAAGCTTCTCAACCAATCACAATGAAGAGATGAAATCATTCACCAATGGACACAACCCTTCATTTGGAAAGACGTAACCCTTCGAACTCTATAAATAGGGCTCCACACTTCATAGATTTCATGCACCAAAGTGACACCAAAAGAGAGGAGAATATTAGAGTGCAATAATAGGGTTACATATAGTGTGTGTGTAGATAGAGAGTTTGCTACGTTCATAAGCATTAGCAAGAAAATGTTTAAGTGATTCGAATCCTTATTTCGATCACTAGATTCTCTATATTCTCAAGCAATTATTGTATAAGTGTACTTGCAAATCACTTATCAATAAAAGTTTTCATTCTTCAATATTCGTTTGTTCGATATTCGTAAGGAATAGCATCCTAGCGAAGGTTGTGTACGGGCTAAGACTGAATTCAACGTAGAAGCAGGAATTGCGAGAATTGATGACTCCCATTAAAGAGTGGATATGGTTTGATCAAATTTAGCTTTCACTTGCATACCTTACAACTTTGCTTTTCTTTCTACTTATACTTTCTATTTCGAAGTTTATGATATGCCTATGTGTCATAATGGGTATTTCGTGTTAAGTCTTTTATGTTAATGAAGTTATATGCGTTGGAGTTAATTTTAAGAGTAGTTTTGGGGTTAACAAGATCGTATATAATCACTGAATCTGTGAAATAACACTGTTTAGTGAGCCAACATTTTTGGAATGGTAACTTGCTAACTGTGGCTATGTGAGAGCGACCCGTACTAAGCATAGTATTGATGTTGTCCAGGTTTATATGATAGTCTTACTTCGTTTACGCTAGATCTAGAAAAGTCATTTCATGTGTTGATCTGTGGCGAATAATGGAATATCTGAGTATTTAGAACCGAGTTTATTAGATTAGTTTAGTGATTCGTAAAATCTTTGTTGAACTTGCATTCTTTCTCTGCTATCCTTATTTCGTAGGGAAAATCTATATATTTAGGTTCTCTAATCTTTCATACCTATATTTACTCATTTTTCATTCTAATCCTTCTATCCTAACCCTTACTTTAATATATTTTATTTTCTTTATTTTATCTTCCTTTTCTATCTTTGGAATTAGTCCTTCCCTGTGGGATTGGTATCTTTTAAAACCACATCGCAACTATATACTTACAGTTATCATCATTTTTCTATTTGATAAGAGATACTGACAACACTTGTATTTTACGTGAACAAGTTTTTGGCACTATTATTAAGGATAAGCCTTTCGAAATGAGTGTAGCCAAATCTTGCAAACAAGTTATTAAACTTATTAGTAGAAAAGTGGCGAACAATCCATAGTTTGTTTACCCTTCCCAAACTGTCACTCGGATTTCTAAAAGAAATTGAGAATAGAGGATTTCAACTTATAAAATGTTGAATCCTTTACAAAGATATATCTAAAGTGATATTCTCTCTCTATTACAAACAGATGTGGAAATCAATGGTTCGCTAATTGCTTGATTTGGAATTTCTTAAAGTTGTGAGTATTTGAACAGAGTTTCAGCTCTTAAAGAAATTTGAGGTGATTCACCAAGTTTGAATGACTTCTCTAGTCTTTCATTTATAATTGAAGGTCTTGGAATTAGCCGTTGCAAACTTCTCATCCTGATGATTCTTCAATATCTCTTCTCTTTAACTCTTTCGAATTTTCCTATCAAAGACGAATTCCATGACATTTAGAGATAGAGATTTCGAAAGTTGAAACTCAAGATTAGTCTATTAATCCAAAGCTTTAAAAACTCATTTATCTTCAAGCAATCCATTCTGATAGAGAGGCGCTTGAGTTACAACGTGAAATTTAGTGAGTGGTTGACTTGCTGACGTTGTAAAGTTGCGTGGAGACATTGAGAAGTGGTGTATGTCAGAGGATTCCTTTTGCTTTGGACTTTAGTGAGGAATCTCCAAATTCAGTACTGACACCTTTTGTTTGTGAGGACTAGAATATCTTCTTTAATTTCAAAGCCTTTTCTCCCGAAAAGCATCAAAGGGATATTTTATTTCTCATAGAAATCGTTAATAACATATGTATCATTTTCTCTAAGTGTCAAAGTAACTCAGCTATAATCTATAAAGGCTGACTCAGTACAACTAAGTAAATATCTTATAAACTATGTAATACTAAGCTCAACTCAGCTTTTCTTACTATAAGTTGTAACTTAATTAATTACTTATCACACTGAGTTGTTTTCCCTTAAACAAACTCAAGTAAGCTTCATTAATTAAGAGTATACTTAGTACTCAATTAATTTCACTATCCTAGACTGTTTGTTATTTCCAAAACGTTTAAGTACTGCGAAGTACTATAAACTTAGGTTCAACAATCTCCCCCAATTTGGATAGATAACAAACTAGGTAATAGAAGAGATTAATTGAATAAATAGTTTAAAGATATCGGAATACCTAGTAAGTGATGTAAGACTCCTTTATGCTGAATGAATCCCTTGGTCAGGATGGACTCCTCCATACTGAGTAGATTTTTTTCAATCAGCACAACTCCCCCATACTTAGAGGAATTTTCTTCATTTTGGGACTTTGTCTTACTTCAGCTCTTTCTTTAAAGATGATGTTCTTGTATGAAATCCTGCATCGATTTATCAATGAATAGTAGAGACATCATAGATAAAAAAAAAGAAGTTAAGAAGTTCTTAACTTGATATGGCAAAAACTTGTAATTTTTATTGATGATAAAATACTTAATCAATGCATAAAAAGTTTCCTAAACTTACAATTTTATCCCTATTACAACATTTTCCTATTCTAGATCCATTGGCTTATTTGTGAGATCTTGAAGATTGTCTAGAATTCTTGTCTTGATCAGAGGTTAGCTTTTGCTATTGCTGTTGAGGCTGTTGATGATGCATAGTATGAGGCGGATATTGTGGACGCTTAGGCAGAGATCCCTTGTTCAAGCTTGCAGTCTTGAGGGAATCTTCAGCTACCTTCTCCCCTATTGATATCTATCCCTTCACAATTTACTCTAGGTAGACATTAAAGGAGTCCAAAGTAGACTGAAAGTCTTCTTTTTTCAATGATGTGCGGGAAAATTTCCTATTCCAGCATCTCTTTACCCTTGTTGGATAGAAAATCTTGATCATTCAATTCATTAAGGAGAAGATGATGGAATCTAGAGAGATGAGCTATTTGATCAAAGCCTTAGCATGCGAACTGTTGAAAGCACTGCAACAGAGCTCTAAAATCTAAGGTAGAGAGAAATCTTCAACTTTGCTTCCATGTCTAGGATCCTCGGGCAGATAGAAGACATGCACTTTTTAGTGTATTCTATATGCTTAGTATCATATACTCCAGTTTTCACAAGCTATCCTACATTCTTCTAAACATCTTCGATTTTAGACTTGAGAATGTTGAGCTTTGAATGAATTAAAAGACTAGTTTCGGGGTCTATGGACTCAGTTGGTTCTAGAAAGATCTTGCTCATAGCCTCTAAGATGAAATTGTATCCCTTTGATACCTTATCATATGTGTTGTCATTGATCTCCTTGCAAACATTGTCAAGTTTGGTGCTTAGAGAATCAATATTTAGCATATACTTCTTATCAGCTTTCTGAGACATCTCATTGACAACCTTGAGAACTTGATCAATCTTTGAATCTTGGTTCATGATGAACATGGATATTGACTCTAGCATCTTCATGATAATGTGCCCTATATCATTTGTTATCTCTACTTCCTTGAGCACATTCTCAATTTTCCTATCGGTGCTCTTCTTAATCTTGGCCTGAACTACGCCAAACTTACGGTGTAGTTTGAGTTTCCATTGTGGAGCTCAAACTACTCAGCTGCTCAGCAGCAGCATCTACACTACCCTTTATCTTTCCTACAACCACATTAACGAGTGTAGTAAACATAGGGATAGATGTCACAGCTACGCTAAGCTGAGCTGTAGAATTCGATAAGCCGGTTAGGATTAAAGCCATCTTATCAACCATGCTTTTGGCACTCTCCTTCGCTAAGTGATTTCCAATCACAAACAGGTTGCCTTGAATTTTCTCAAACTCCTTGAAGTAGAGTGATTCAAAGGGTAAGCTTGTGTGTTCATTGATTTCAGGGAGCTTGGCATTAGGCTTGGATGATAAGTCCATCAATTCTTGGGCTAGCAACAATCTGCTCACTACCCCATCTAACTTAGCATCAGACTTAAAAGTGGGGAATTTCTTCCTGGTTAACTCCCATATCTAGGCCAAGATTGATGAATTAGCCATGTCCTCTTTGACTTGATTGTTTTTGGGATTAGGTACTTCACTGGCTGTAAAATTTGCCTCGGTACTAGGACCACTGCATTTCCTTGTTGAGCAAAGTTCTCAACATTAGGAATTTTTCTAATCAGAGGGGTTGAGGATAGGTTTGAAGAAATGGTAGGTTTAGGAGTTTGTACAGTTGAAAAAGTGGGGATTGGTGTAGATTTTATAAGGGAAGGAATTATTTGAGTTTGGGTATTTTGTGTTTGTGTTTGAGTATGGGAAGGAGAAGAATTTGGAGAAAAAGAATCTTGGGTATTTGTTCACCACTTTTCTACTGATAAGTTTAATAACTTTTTGGCAAAGAGTTTGGCTATATGTTAATGGTGCCAAAAACTTGTTCGCGTAAAGTATAGGTGTTGTCAGTACCTCTTATCAAATAGAAAAATGATGATAACTACAAGTATACAGTTGCGATGCAGTTTTAAAAGATATCGATCCCACAAGGAAGGAATAGCTCTAAAGATCAACAAGGAAGATAAAAGAAAGAAAATAAAATATATTGATATTTTGGATAGGAGGGTTAGAATGAAGAATGAGTTAATATAGATATGAAAGATTAGAGAATCTATATATATAGATTTTCCTTACGAAATAAGGATATCAGAGAAAACATGCAAATTCAACAAAGATGTTACGATTCACTAAACTAATCTAATAGACTCGGTTCAAAATACCCAAATGTTCAATTATTTACTGCAGTGGAACACATGAAATAACTTTTCTAAACCTAGCGCAAACGAATTAAGACAATTATATAAACCTGGACAACGTCAATACTATGCTTAGTACGGGTCGCTCTCACATTGCCACATTTAGCAAGTACTATTCAAAAAATGTTGGCTCACTAAATAGCGTTATATCACAGATCCAGTGATTATACAGGATATTGTTAACCCCGAAACTACTCTTAAAATTAACTCCAACGCATATAACTTGATTAATATAAAAGACTTAACACAAAATACTCATTATGACACATAGACATATCATAAACTTCGAAATAGAAATTATAAGTAGAAAGCAAAACAAAGTTGTAAAGTATGCAAGTGAAAGCTAAAGTTGATCAAACTGTATCCACTCTTTAATGGGAGTTGTCAATTCCGCATTTCCTGTGTCTGCTTTGAATTTAGTCTCGGCCCGTATAGAACCTCCGCTAGGATGCTATTCTTTGCGAATATCGAATAAACGAATATTGAAAAACGAAAACTTTTATTGATAAGTGATTTGCTAGTATACTTATACAACAATAGCTCGAGAATATAGAGAAATCTAGTGATCGAAACAAGGATTCGAATCACTTAAACATTTTCTCGCTAACACTTATGAACGTAGCGAATTCTCTATCTATACACACACTATATCTCACTCATGCACTCTAATGCACCACTTGCTGCACTAAATTGTAAGGTTTGGAGCCCTATTTATAGAGTTTAAAGGGTTGCGTCTATCCATACGAAGAGTTGTGTCCATTGGTGAATGATTGCATCACTTCAATGCGATTGGTTGAGAAGCTTCAATTTAATCCATAATGGATAGGCACCTTTGCATGATTGGTTGATTTCTGATAGGTGTCTATTCATTGGTAGTTGATGGC
>CATIWQ010076365.1:0-14749 GCA_949673415.1 Euphorbia schlechtendalii | reverse complement strand
AGCATAAAATGTAACCACTAAAGAGTGTTTAGCATCCTAGGTTACCTAAAAATGCCTTGAGATCAATCTTTTCAAAGCGTGCTCCCTTTGTCCTTTGTACTTTATACTATACTTGAGAGAAGGAAATATTTGAGTAAGCATATAACGCTTAAATGAAGATGCGATTCGGTTTACCCTCCATTAAGAACAAAGGTATGCAACTAAACTATATAAATTGCACATTACTAATTTGTGAGAAATTTTGAACTTTTACTTGAACTTCATGCAATGTGAAAATGTGGTACTCACTACGTTAGTCTTTTCGCCAAATGAGGTACGAACTTGAATTACTAATTTATACACTTCTGTTCTATTTACCTTGAGGACAAGGAAAAAGTTAAGTGTGGGGGTGTGATAAGTGTATAATTACACTTATTATCATGATATTTTTACTTATAAAACAATGTGGTTTAAAGTCATTTTATACTTCATATAAAAGATTTCACGTGGTATGTAGTTGTTTTTGATGCAAGTGCTAAACCTAGGTGAATCTTGGGAGTAAAATGATAAAAGATGGAATTCTAAGTAAAAAGAGTGAAAAAGGTGCAAAAAGATGCGTGGAACACAAGGTATTGGCTTAGGATCGAAGTTGTCAAAGATTGGCAAAGTTGCAAAAAAGAATCATGAAGAAAAGCACATGTCACGATCATAACACCCATTCGCGGTGGCGACTTGTCATTCTTCACAAAAAAAATGTTACAAAACAATGTTGACAATCACAACATGTAAGTCACGCTCACGACTTGTGATGATTTTTGGTAAACTCTTCTCAATTACCAACCGCTGGATAAAAATGATTAACCGCCATCACAAGCCACCAACTGTTAGATGAAAATACACCTTTTAGAAGAAATACAATCATGAAAAGGTGACTTTCAATTGAATATGAGGAAAAAACTTTGCATCCAATCACATTGAAGTGATGCAACTCTTCGCCAATGGACACGACTCTTCATTTGGATAGACGCAACCCTTTGCACTTTATAAATAGGGTTCAAAACCAACCATTTTCATGTGGAGTGTGACATAGTTGATGCATATGAAAATGTGTGTATGCATAGATAGAGTGAAAATATTATGGATTTCGCTAGTTCAAAGTGTTAGTGAGAAAAATGTATAAGTGATTCGATTCTTGTTTCAATCACTAGATTTCTCCACATATTCAAGCGATTATTGTATGAGTGTAATTACAAAGCACATATCAATAAAAGTTTCTATTCTTCAAAATTCATTTGTTCGATATTCACAAAGAATAGCATCCTAGCGGAGGTTCTGTACGAGCAAGACCGAATTCAAAGTAGACGCAGGAATTGCGAAAATTTACGACTCCCATTTAAAGATTGAGTATAGTTTAATCAACTTTAGCTTTCACTTGCATACCTTACAACTTTAATTTGTTTTCTACTTATACTTTCTATTTCAAAGTTTATGATATGTCTATGTGTCATAACGAGTATTTCGTCTTGCGTCATTTATATTAATCAAGGTATATGCTTTTGAGTTAACTTTAAGAGTGATTTTGAGGTTAACAAGAGTTCGTATAATCACTGTATCTGTGATTATAACGCTATTTAGTGAGCCAACATTTTTGGAGTGGTAACTTACTAAATATGGCAATGTGAGAGTGACTTGTACTAAGCATAGTATTATTGTTATCTAGGTTCTTATAAGTGTCATAATTCGTTTATCCTAGATTTAGAAAAGTCATTTCATTTGTTTCTCTATGGTGAATTATAGGATATTTGGGCATCTAGAACCGAGTTTGTTGAAGTTATCTAGTATTTAAAATAACTTTGATTCCTTTGCATGTTTTTCTCTACTATACTTATTCTTAGGGAATATCTATATAGTTTACATCTTCTCTAATCTATTCATGCATCTGTCCATTCATCAGTCTATCATCCAACCCTACAATTTATCTTATTTCTTTTGTTCTGTAACTCTAGTTGGTCCTTAGAACCGAATTCCTTCCCTGCAGGATCGATATCTTTTAAAACTACATCGCAACTGTATACTTGCAGTTAGCATCATCTTTCTATTTGATAATCGGTATTGACAAAACCTGTTCATATTTAGAACTTTTATATTATCAGTAGAAAAGTGGGGAATAAGTTTTTGGCACCATTGCCGGGGATAAGCCTTTCGGAACGAGTATTGTAAAAAACTTGCGATCATCATCTCCCTTTAAACACTTAATTTTCAATGTTGGAACAATTTTCCATTTTATTAGTTAAGCTCTGAATCTTCGTAAATATGTCTCATATATTTATCATACTTAGGAATTCTTCCTTTTAAACATATTTCTGTGTGCTCCCTCTAGAGTTAGAAATATTAATGACCTAAGCTTGTACTTGACTTAAAAATATTGATTCCCACTTAGACCAATAACATTGGCTCCCACTTGGACCAATAACAAATTGGGTTCTCAGCTCCCCCATGGAACAAGATCCCTTATTAATGTGATCATTATGAACCAATACATTTGAATTACTCTCACTTGAAGATATATCCAAAAAATTAAGTTCAAGAGTCTTAATAAAAGGATATGTTTTTGCCTAATACACCTAATCTATAAAATTCATTTCTAAGAAATCGATATTTTGTGATTCAAAATCTTACAAATCTATCCGCATTCTCCCCCAGAAAAACATATCCTTTTGATATGTTAGAGTATCTTAAAAGACACTCCATCTACCTCTTTGACCTAATTTCCCAAAATTATTAAGGTAGTGTGGAGGTAAGTGATACAACTCTAATGTCATAACTAGGATAAATTTGTTATATTTCAGTCCATGTCATAAATGGGTTGGAAAAGATAAACTTTGAAGGAACTTGGTTTTGTACATATACTTAATCATTAGAAGAAGAATAAACTTTCTCCTTTCATGAATTCTATACTTATATAGAGTCTAGGGATGAACAACGAATGTTTAATCCCTTTATCACATAAAACTATAAGCTTAACTGAAAAGTACTTTTTACCACTTCAGTTTCAATGCTTTACAGTAAAATCCAATTGATTTATTACTAGATTCATAAATCTTTTGATAGCTAGAAGCTTCAAATTTATGGATAATCAAATAGATGATGTCATAACAAGTATGATCATCATTTAATGTGATGAAAAATTAGGCTTATGCCTTACCTTCACGTCTATTGAATCACATATATTAGAATAAATAAGTAGCAATTCATTTTAGCTCTAGTTCATTTTGAAATGGAGTAAAAGTTTGATTTCTTTAAACGGAACTCATCACATGGTGATAATTTAATCATTATAAATTATCAATCACCTTAAGCCTAGATGACGTATTTTTCGTACCTTATGTGACACAATCATCTATATGATATACTAACATTTTCTTTTTAAAGAAGATTTAGTCTGTGGAAAAAAAACATTATCAACTTGATAATTTGTATTGCACATTCATTACAATAAAACCATTTGTTTAAGAACTAGACTTATAAATCTATAGTTTAGGAATGAAGAAACTTTATCATTGGAAAAATTCAAAAATGAACCTATTATTCATTAAATCATATCACAAATTTAAATTTTGACAAATAATATGAGAAAACAACACATCATGTAGCTATTAGGTCTACACACATTGCAAATATAGTCTACATGTATCAAGTTATAAAACTTCATCTCATTTTGATGTCGATATAAATTTAATAAACAAAGTTACTAGGGTCCATTCTCATGTCACATGTTGCACTTGAATCAATAATCCACAAAGGAAAAAATTCCATCAGCAAAAATCAAGCATAGTACAATATAATTCACTTTAGAACATATTACGTGTACTAGGGTAGGCTTAGTGTTTGTTGCACAATGCCTCTATATCACCTTTGTGATTTTACAATTTATTGCCTTTAGACCTATTAAATTTATGTTCAAATGGTTCAGACTCATTTGCATAGTTCTTCCCTTTTAGATATTCTAATGTAAGTTAGCATCTGTTATCTTAAGAACTATCTCCTTAAGACTTTCCTTATGCCAAATGCATTTAGGAAGAATCTTGGATATTAGAAGAATAGTTTCTACAATTTCTAAAAAACTTGTAACTACACTAAACGAACTAATTCTATAAGAATGAGTTAAGAGCATCACATATGCTCCTACTCAAAGCAAAGAACCGATTGCTAGTAAGAACTTCTTTCAATTTAGTGATAAAACTTGACATGTATCTCTTACATGAATTGCTACAATTATATCAATTATAGCACTAAGCAAAAGAATATATGTCATTGAAATCTTCCTCCCCTATAAAAGAAAGAGATTCTTGTCTTGCACGAGTTGTTTGTGTCACTCTCTTTGAACTCGTACACTACATTTCTCAAAGCATAAGAAGACTCGTTATTCCCGAGCACAAACTCAAACTTTAACTTCCAGATAACCTAATATCTACCATTAAGAATCTAAGAGTGTTACAAATAAATTCTTAGTAGAAGCCATTACTGATATCCTTTAATCAGTAATAGTGAGACTAAACACGTATATAAGTATTTAGGTCAATTATTATGAGCAATTGTGTGTTAATTACTATTGACTTATATACAAACTCTCCAATAAAATGTAAGCATCAACCCTAGTATCAAAAAAGATATAAATACCCCATCATCCACTTGGTGAAAACACTTGCATTAAATTCAGTTCGATTCATTGTACAATTGTAATTATATGTGTTTTTATTGTTTGTTACCATTCCTTTAACTATAAGGTATATCATTAAATGCACTTTGGACCTATTGTCTTTTATTAGTTCACTTAACTAATGACATTTAACGATAAGTATTGGATAACTTTATTATGCAAAATTATTGGAACTAATTTGGGATTCAATAAGGTATATTAGTCCTAAAAGTTTTATTAAGGATTTAAATATTTTATGTATTTTATATGTCTTTGAACAAATAAAAAGTATAAAATAATTAACAATATATAAATAAAATAAATTACTTAGATCTAGGCTTACTAAAGGGAAATTGTAAAAAATGTAGGGTTTCTGAAACTTATTTACAAAAATACCTTCCAACTGATAGTTTGCATTGTATAAGCAATTTTAAGTTTCATTTTTCGCTATATACATTTTATATATACACTATTTTTTATCAAGTTTCAATTGATTCCTCTTTTTGCATCACGCGTTTCTCTCTACCAAATTCTCTCTTCCTTGTTTCGATTCTTAATGATTTTCTCTAGATCGAAGTTTTTTCAAGTTTTTTATCTTTGCAATTCTTAAATTCTTTGTACAATACCATTTTTCTAGCTTTTGATCAATTTTTTTTTCAATTGAGGATGAGGATCCATGGAGTTGAAATCCTGTTGTTGCTAATAGATTCAATTTATCTCTTTGTGTTTGTTTTGTCATTAATTTGCAGAGTATGTATGGTGAATGAATATGATAAATTGTTTGATTTTATCGTACTAAATGGAACTGAAGTCCAAGATATCAACTTCTTACTTGTACCTTAATTTTCTCCCAGCTGTATGATTTATGAGCTGTGAATGTGACCACTTCTTTTAATTGAAATAAGCTAAACGACTTATTGCTAATTAGAATTGTTTTTGTACAATTGGTAAAAAAAAGCCATGTTAATGATTAACATGTGCATAGGCTATCATGAAATCAAATCAAATAACTCCTTTTACACAAGTCAGCTAATTAGACTTGATTATCAAATCTGGACAATGGCTAAAGCATAGATGGTTAAAGGAAATTCATTAATTTAAATCAAGTTCTAAAATTCTAATACAATAATTATAAAACTGCAGCGGCTCTTCATAAAAGATTCATCAAATAACACAACTTATTCTTCATACCAGTTTCCTACCACTTACCTATCACTTTCTTACTAGTTTTGATATTTTTTGTTCTTCATACCAATTACATACCAGATTCCTACTATTTTGATTCAATACTTTCTAGAGTTTTATCTTTCATGTTCAAATCACATTCTAATGTATTTTCATTACTTTTCAAGATTAATTTGACACAATTTGTTCTTCATAGAAGTTTCCTACAACTTACCTATACTAGTTTTGATATTTTTTATTCTTCATACCAGTTACATACCAGTTATATACCAGATTCTTACTATTTTGATTCAATGCTTTGTAGAGATTTATTTTACATGAATAAATCACTTTCTAATGCATTTTCATAACTTTTAAAGATTTTTTTGACACAACTTGTTCTTCATAATAGTTTCCTACCACTTAACTGCACTTTCTTACTAGTTTTGACATTTTTTATTCTTCATACCAGTTTTATACCAGTTACGTACCAGATTCCTATTGTTTTGATTCAATACTTTCTAGAGTTTTATCTTACATGTTCTAATCACTTTCTAATGCATTTATATTACTTTTCAAGATTAAATTGTCACAATTGTTCTTCATACCAGTTTCCTACCACTTACCTACCACTTTCTTATTAGTTTTGATATTTTTTGTTCTTCATACCAGTTACATACCAGTTATATACCAGATTCCTACTATTTTGATTCAATACTTTGTAGAGATTTATCTTTCATGAATAAATCAATTTTCAAATGCATTTTCATAACTTTTCAAGATTATTTTGACACAACTTGTTCTTCATACCAGTTTCCTACCACTTACCTACCACTTTCTTACTAGTTTTGACATCTTTTGTTCTTTATACCAGTTACATACCATATTCCTATTATTTTTATTCACTACTTTGTAGAGATTTATCTTACATGTTCTAATCACTTTCTAATGCATTTTCATAATTTTTAAAGATTAATTTGACATAACTTGTTCTTCATATTAGTTTTCTATCACTTACCTACTAGTTTCTTACTAGCTTTGACATTTTTTCTTCTTCATACTAGTTTCATATCTTTTACATACTAGTTTTTTATTATTTTGATTCAATACTTTCTAGAGTTTTATCTTACATGTTCTAATCACTTTCTAATGCATTTTCATTACTTTTCAAGATTAATTTGACACAACTTCTTCTTTATACTAGTTTCCTACCACTTTCTTACTAGTTTTGACATTTTTTATATTTCATATAAGTTACATACCAAATTCCTAATGTTTTTATTCAATACCTTCTAGAGATATATCTCACATGTTCTAATCATTTTCTAATGCATTTTCATTACTTTTCAAGATTAATTTGACACAATTTGTTCTTCATACTAGTTTCCTACCACTTACCTACTAGTTTTTAACAATTTTTTGTTCTTCGTACTAGTTACATACCAGATTCTTACTATTTGATTCAATACTTTGTAGAATTTTATTTTACATGTTGTAATCACTCTCTAATGCATTTCCATTACTTTTAAGATTACAATTGTTTGTTTATTGCTATGGAGATAAACTTTTGACATGTATTTGTGTTACCTACCATACTTTCATAACAAATTTGACACTTACATACCACTTACCTATCAGTTTCTTACCATATATCAAATGGCTGAAATTTTTTTTGAAAAAGTATATCACAATGGATGGCAATTCGAAGATAAAAATGAGATGAACAAAAAACTCTAAAGCAACATGTAAAAAAATGAACGGTTTGAGAGATAATGACGAAATAAGATAAGAAAATTAAATAACAAACATCGAAGGTAAGGGAGATGAATACAACAACTGTGGAATGTATAGAAGGTAATTAAATAGGAAACTTAATTGGTCAAATATGTTAGGACACAAAACTTGGGCTGAAACTATTCTTAACTTTCAGCCCATTTATAAAATTTTCCCCATGACAAAACACAATCCCAAAACTATTCAATAACCAAAACATGCATAGAAAAGTTATTAAAAAACAAACAAACAAACACACACACATTAATGATGCTAAACAAATGACAATGACTTATATTGTCAACTGTCACATAATATGCTTAACGTGTGTAACTATTTTATGTCTTATTGGAATTAAATTATACAAAAAGTATTACAATCCAAGAATTACAACATCTACTATGATGTTAATAATGATCACCCTAGATCAACTCATTAGATGTAGAGTTCTTTCCATTGATAGAACTTGATGATAAAAAATCAAATTATTTAAAAGAACTTGAATGTCCAACTATTCCATTACTTGATCATTCAAACAAATTGAAAATTAAATGTGTAAAACCATATTTTACAAAGTAATAAAGTCAATACACACAAAAAATTGCATTTATCTATGGAATATAATAAAATAATACACTAGCCATGTTCTCTTCAACTTCTGAAAGTTGAACTGAACTAAACTTAACTGAACTAAACTGAACTTATATCAGTGTAAATTTATAACTACATATAGCTGAACTTAACTGAACTGAAATGAACTGAACTGAACTGAATTGTAGTTGAAGAAACCAGGGCCTATATATTATATATAAATTTAATAAGTACACTTTTGAGAATCGATTTTCTCAAGTTTCTCTCGGCTCTTTTCCACTGAATAGTTACTCGAGATTATGTGGGAATTGCATCATTTTTTTACCATCTATAACATATGTCAAAAGGTCAATGTTAATTACAACGTAAATAATTAACTTAAATATATTTCATATAATTTATACCACATATAAATTAAAAGTTTAATTATCAAATAAATTATTTATAGAAACATATTTTGCCATATTTTATACTATCAGAAATATAAAATATTTGATCATTTTATAAATGGTTGATTATTTAAGCAAATTACTAAAAATACTTAATTGAAATTATATAACACATAAATAATTCAAGTAATCATCACAAAAATGACTAAAAGACCTAAATATATCACTAAAATATATTCAATGACATTATACTTCACATGTATAATTAAATTCAACCATTATATAATAATATGAATTTTAATGGTATATTTTTCATTTAATATGTTTATGTAACCAATACAAATATGTAAAGAAAATAATTATCAAAATTAATAAACATATGAAAATTTTCAATTTATTTTTTAATAGGTTCGAAATTATTTTCTAACCAACTAAAAATATTTTAAAAATTCAAAATCAAATTTTCCATAATTTTTAAGCATTTATTAACACAAAAGAAATAAAAAAACAATATTTTCTGAACATAAAAAATTCAGAAAAAATCACGATTAAATCCAAAAAATATGAAAATGGCGGGGTTGGAAAAATTTCGAAACGAAACGACATCGTTTAGGAGGCAAAAACACGGAAAAACATTTCAATCGTCAGATGAGCACCACGTGGCAGTTAGCGTGTTGAGTGCCACGTGGTAGCCTGCTATTGGTCACTGAACCAAGGATGGTTGATCGGCTGCCACGTGCCATCCTGTCATTGATCGATCAACCTAACATGGTTGACTGACCGCCACGTGGCATAAACTTTGACACGTGGCGGGTCAAGATTCCACCACGTGTCAAACTGTTGTAACGGAACGGTACAGGCGCGTGTCATGCACGTGCCCGTAACCATCCCGTTACCGGCGTGTGTCTGGCATTAACCGCAGGCATGCGGTGATGCCAGCGCGTGTATACTACGCACCGCCTTCCCGGTTGTTACCGGTCACCGGACTTTGATAGTCCTACTCGTTTTTGCGTTCCGAGTCTGTTGGCACTGTCCATTTTATGAAAAAATGAATGAAAATTTTAAGTGTATGCAAAACAATCGAAACTTTTTCCGGAGAAAAACTTGCAATTCCGGCGAGAAACGCACTCAATCAGATTTCAAAGTATTTAGACCACAAAAGTTATAGAAAATAGTGAAAAACTTGACCAGAACATCAAATTATGCCAATCAACGCTCCAAAACAACGAATTTTTCTCCATTTTCATACTTTATTCGCGTAATTCACAAATAACACGATTGAATTCCGGAAACAAATTTTCTAGAATTTTAGAATATGCAGAAACAGAATATATACATATAAACATCGCAAAAAAACCCCACTCGTGATACTAATGATGGAAAAACAATTAGTAAAATGAATTCAGTACTTACCTTTATCCATATGCCCAAGATCGAAGAACGTCCCATCGAATGCCGAATTGGATCTATCTTACGGTTTGTCACAGTATGAATATGTATCCACAAACGCAAATTGGTTACCTAAGATAAGAGAAGGTAAGAAAAATTTTAATCTTGTGGAAAGTAACTTCGTCACCACCTTGTAAACACTGTGAACTAAAGCAAGTGGTCGGAAATTATGAATTTCACATGTTCCGAGCATGTTCGGAATAAGAATTGTGAATGATTTTTAATCGACTTCGGTAAGAAAGCCAATTCATGGAATTTGGCAAATAACTCCATAAAATCTTTCTTTAAAAATTCCCACGCATGTTTATAGAAGAAGTGATTAAAACCATTTGCGCCCAGGGCTTTATTCTCGTTCCAAGACTTAATCGCTTCCCAAACTTCCAAGTTCGTAAATGACTCAAGCTCCAGTTTTGAGCATCTGAAACTTTGGAAAGATAATTTTCGAAGAGAAAATAGAATCGCTCTTTCCGCTGTAAATAAATATGAGTAGAAGCTGTTCAATGCCGACGTAATTCTCCCTATATTAAATCTCAGTGACCCGTTAATTAGTAGCGCCGAAATTTTATTGTTCCTGGACTGGGTAGCAGCTATACGATGAAAAAAAAGACATGTTATTATCCCCAAGAAGTGTCCATTTCACCCTAGATTGTTGATGTTTTATGCTTTCTAGGTGGTGCCTCCTTTGCCCAATCAAATTCCGTAACGAAGTCAAATTGACAGCAACTATTGGGTTCAAAGGGCGGGTCTCGTTGCTGTCTGTTAGCCTCAATAATCGCATTTTTAATTTTGAAATTTTTTTCTCAAATTGCCCGAAGTTCAAAGAATGCCACGATTTAATTGCTTTGCTTAACATTCAAAGGCATAAAGGGAAATCTTTGTTGGCATTTGATTCACTAATTGCAGCCCATTTAAGATGTAAAAATGGGAGAAAATCATTACTATCCCACCAACAATTCAAAGAGCGAAACAGTTTCGGTCCTGAAAGTAACATCAAACAACTAGTGAACAAAATCAGGAAATGGTCCGAGAGCGAAGAGTCAATTGCACGAATAAATAGATTCTCCCACTGATCCACAATGTTGCTTGACACCATGACTTTATCAATTCTGGAGAAAGATCTCGCATTGTGCCACATATAATCCCTCCCATGCAGCGCAAGATCATGAAGACCACTATCGCTAATAAAGTCATTGAAGATCGATAGTGATGGTGTAGTCATCCCGCTAGACCTTTCATTCCCATACAATACCTCGTTTAAGTCTCCACATACTAATACATTCGTAAGAAGGGAGATAATGGGAACTAATTCCCGCCACATTTGACTTCTCTCCAACCAAATCGAAGAGCTATACAATGCAAGAACATGAAAATCCATAGTTTGTGAGTGAAAATGCATGATGATCCATCATGGAGACGATGCAAGAAGAGCCCCCTGTTAATTGAATACAATTCCAAGAGATAGCAATACCACTTGATAAGCCTTTCGAACTAACACATGTATACTCAAAGTCGCTGTGTCCCCAAATCCTTCTAAATGAAGATTCTACGATTGTTTGAACTTTGGTTTCAAGGATGAACACAAAATGTAAGCCAAATTTTTGAATACAAGAATGAAGAAAATGTTGCTTAATACTACTTAAAACCCCACATCGACAATACCAACTGATAAATGATAAAGACATACAAATAATAAACCCTTGACTAGACTTTCGAGACATGACTTACATTCATCGATTAATTTCCTCTAGAATCAGCTCCTTCACACTCTCCTTGAATAAACCAAGTTTAAGACCATTAGACCATGTGAGAAATGCTTCATTTGGTTTCTCCGTGTGGGATTGAATGGAAAGACGATTCATATTATGAATATCGGGGCCAAAGGAGCTAGAAGCTGGTGCTGCATTGGTCACCATTCGGGTTGAATTCACATGGGCAGAATTGGAGTTGGAAGAGGCAGAAGCAGAAGGTTGCGTTTTAGGTACAAAACCAGCGCTACTGCCTTTGATTGGTGCTGTCTCCGAGTTGACAGTAGAGGCTAAATTGGCTTGGGGCTATACGGTTAGTGGTTGTTCAGGAAATGTAGCATAAATCTTTACAGAGGCTAATTCAGTAGAGTGTGGCAGTGTACTCTCATTCAGCAGTGGAGCAGCAGATGATGGAGAGTTCTTGGCAGACGCTATAGCAGTGGTGTTTGCTAACTCTGGGTTGGATTTTGAGTCTAAATTACCATCCTTTGGAGCGTATCGATCTCCAAAACCATTAATCGAAATAGAATAGTCAAGGCAGATTTACAATCAAAATCATTGCAGTTTGTGCAAGCTATCAATTGTCTTAAACTTGCACATATTGACAGTAAAACATCTCCCAAGACCACACTTATGCATTGATCCAAAGCCAACATTGGGACACTCATGATGCACGTAATCACGTCCAAACGTTCGAGTTTATCAAAATTAAAATCAATTGAAATTAAGTCCCCCCATTACTGATGCTACCTTATGGATTAGAGACTCCGTGATAGTTCCCGGGGGTAAGCCTACAAAATCAACAAAACATAAGAGATTATTTGGAATAAAATCCAATGAATACGGTTTGACCCCTGAAAGTAAATCAAGCAGGGAACGCCAATCACCCTCCATAAAACCGAATAACGCATCCTTTGAAAAAAATAAAATCACAATGAGTCATCGTCTCACCGGTGCTACAAACTTTACTGCAAAGTTTCTATCTCTAATCAAATTAAACAAATCCGGGATAATACTCGTATTTCTTACCTCAGCAAAACAAGAAGAATGGGTCCAATTAGCCTTCTTGATATTCCCTTTCAACTCAACAATGGCCGGATTCGAAATTGGTGCAATGACTTCCGCATAAGACCGCTTATCTCTCGGGGAATCCACAAATTCACGGGCGCGGGGTCTCAACATTGCTGCCTTTGGTTTGGTAGAATTGAATGGAGTACACTTTCCCTGAACTCTTCTATTAAATTTCGATTTGAAAGCTCGAAGTCGGAACTTCCCTATAGAGATCGCATTTAAATAGTACAATGCTTCATGCATGGGAATTGAGCCCTCCAAAGTGATAAAACCAAAACAACAATTTCTCACATTCCTCTTACGTGCAATGTAAACTCGACCGATCACCCCATGGTGTCCTTGTCATGGGAGGAAGGGAAGTTTTCAAAATAAACACTCATAGGTTGTGGTTGAATCAGGATTGGTTGAGGTGAGTTAGGGTTTCGGGTGTAATCAAATGTCCTATGTGGTGCATGGGAAGCAATTGCCGATGTTGGGTGGAGCTGGATGGGGTTGGGGTGGGGTTGGCGAAGCTGATCGTGGCCGGCAAAGATTCTGGCGGTGGCGGCGGAGGCTGAGGCATTAGGCTTCTGTTTGTGGCTGGTTAGGGTTAGGGTAGGCATTATGGCGGCGCGTTTGCTAAAATCTGAAAAACATACTTTGTATATTGTTACTACAGCTATACCTTCTGTAATTTAGCAACTAAAGGAACACCTATACATATACTTTTGAAAAGCTATACCATTCTTTGATTATCAATCGCTATTAAAATCATAATTATAATTTGAATTTTGATTAAGAAATAATTACAACCTTCTTGTAACGAACAAATTTTTGGGACCCGTAGAATAGTGAGTTAATGATAACAAAACCATAAAGTTGAATCAAAAGCAATAATAGTCAGGAGGATCAGAGGATCCAAATTGTAAGTCTGAGCTATATTTACTTGAGTTACACAATACCTCTTATGTCTTAACTAACATGTGTATTTTGGATTTTTAATAATAAAATATTGCGAGCATAAATAAATTGAAGTCAGGTATTCTAGAATCTAGGAAAGCGGCTACAACATGTACTTGAAAAAGCTACAATTACCATAAGCATGACAAGATATGAAACTTGAAAAAGTTGCATTGAACTTCTAGATACAAAAATCATTTTTAGCAACTCAACATGTCCAGTTTTAATAAAATTAAAGCCTTCATAGCCAAAAGAAAATAAAAAGGATTCTTGAAGACTTGATACCAATCAGAGTTTTGTGGAGCACTTGTTACTGTCTCTAACGGAAACTTCAACAACAAGAAAACCAAAGACCCTTAGGGATGACAGCTACTTCGAGCACCTCCATTTCTTTTAATATGCGTAACCGCTCTTAAATTAATTTAAAAGAAAAATCTTCATCCTGCCCCAAATGTGACTTAAATTTGGAACCTTTTTTTTTTAAAAAACTCCCGGAGAGTCGGTGTAACTCTCTGAAAGCTAAAAGTTTGAGGCGGGAGAAAATTTCGGGGCAAGATCCCCAACTAGGTTGGTTTCCCCGCTTGCCTACAAAACTCCCGACTCTCTTTTATTAATAAAATAGTTACAATTTTCGAGAAGAGAAAAGTAACTTAAATACAAAGTAAGGATCTCGGGTTTACAAAAAGGTCCGTGGACGCAAAACAAATGCTACGTCTATTACAACGAAACAAGAACCAACAAAGATTAACACTTGCCACCAAGATATCTCTATTATCGAGCTTTCCTTCAAAGATCCACATGTTGCGGCACTTCCAAATGAACCAATTAATAATTAGCCAAAGAGAAGTCCCGAAGTCATATGAATTACCCGGCCGAAACATAGCTAGCCATATGTTGAAAAAACCCAAGAGAGAATTGGGAATCGGTAGAGGGATTTCCAACCATTTGAG
>CATIWQ010076357.1:0-14644 GCA_949673415.1 Euphorbia schlechtendalii | reverse complement strand
TTCTCTGGACAAACTGTCCAGCCCGCATTAGCACCAGAGCCTTTCTACCAAGGAATGATCCAACAGCCTATTCCCAACTAGAGTACATCTGTCACCTCACAATTCCAGGTACCTCAACTGCCCCACTTTGCGGCATATCCCCAAGGGTAATATGGCCCTTATCTAAGCGTAGGGGATGCCATCCTCCAACAACCTGGCATGGCGGAACTATGGCAACAGTTCTTGGCCATTCACGGTGGCCACCTAAGGAACACATACCCTACATAACCAATGGTTGGGGATGAAGACAGCTTGCCCCCAAACTTCGCAATGCCGCAGTTTGAGAAGTATGTAGGATCTGGCGACCCGCGAGCTCACTTGACACATTATCAGACGGTGATGAGAGCATTGAGGGTCAGCGACCAAATGATGGCTAAGCTCTTCGTCGTCACCTTAGGCCACCCAGTCAACGAATGGTAAAGCCACCTTCCGCTACATATAGCCACTGATTGTAATAGCCTCGCTCAAGCTATGCTGGGGCATTATGGTTTCAAATCTCAGATGGAAACCAAAATGCAACATCTGGAGGCTATAAGGCAAAGGCAGGGTGAGAACTTCAAATCCTACTATACGCGTTGGATAGCTACACAAGTCAGGATGCAAACTCGTTTGACCCTATTGAAAATGATAACAAAGCTGCTAGACGGCACATTGCCACCATACAAGAATAAATTCAGATATGATAGCTTCTCTAGCTATCAAGAAGTGTTTGAGAAGGCAGAGCGGATGAAGCACTTCGAATCTATGGACACCTATGGGAGTCACTAACTCGTGATAGATGATTATGTAATAATTTAGCTTTCAGCTACTTTACCCATGGGGCTTTTGAATTATTTGTTGAATAAATTGAACTTTGTTTACTTGCTCGATATTTTATCAATGACATCACGCATTCTCATAAACACATTCATAATGTTTTTAGCACATGTGACACATCATTTCATGAAATTAATTTGGGTATAAATGGATTCCCCACAATAAATTCAAATGATTTGACTCTTGAGAGAAAGTGAGAGATAAATACATATACTTGGACAACGCGTGATAGTAATTGCCTCATCATACAAGGATGAAAGATCAATGGAAAGATCTCCAAGCATGAAATGTCCACCGACTCAACCAAGAGAATGAAACACGCAAAGATCAAAAGGATCGGAGCTAGAATAAGGCTAAAATGTTGACCAAGCAAGTTGGGACCCAGCAACTGACGCAATGTCATAAAGAAGGAGACAAATCGTTGAACATGTCAACAACTCCATCACAACCATTCACAAGACCAAACAACCGGTGCAACATCACAAAGAAGGAGTCAGATATGTTGAACACGTCAACAACTCCATCACCACCATTCATGAGATCAAACAACCAGTGCAATGTCACAAAGAAGGAGTCGGATCATTGAACACGTCAACAACTCCATCACACGGCTCACCACCATTTACGGGGTAATCAAGCTATGATCGAAGCCCTAGAAAGGTCAAAATAGAACACTAAAGATAGAAAGGAGTCAGATTGTTGAACACGTCAACAACTCCTTCACATAGCTCGCTACTATTTGTGGGGCAATCATCAAGACTCATCATCATACAAGCTAGTAAAGCAACGCAAGCACCAACCAATCGACCAGAAATGCTGAACGAAATAACAAATGAAGTCGTGGACATGGACGATGACTGATCTACCAAATCAATGAAATCTTACACAATTACTATCACACATAGGTGAAAGAAATAAATCTCTAAAAAGTAGAACAAACAAAAAAGAATAAATTTGTAATCATGTCAATTAACACTCGGTTAGTTGAGAAAAATTAGGGCTTCTTTTCTAACCACAAAAAGAATAGTCCGCTGAGTTGAAAACCCGAAAAGGGCGGCTCAGGAAAAACTTAGGACATTGAGAGAACCACATTGGTTAGAAAACCTGAAAAGGCTAATTGATGGTAAGAGTCAAATCATTTGAAACGTTTATACCCCTGTTCAGTTCATCAATGAATTGTCATTTTTGCTGAATCTTTATGAATATGTTTATTTTGATTGCTTGCATGCCAATGGTAGAATGTCGCAAGTAAACATAAAGAAAATAAAGAAAAATGAGTCTGTTGGATAGAAAACCTGAAAGGGCGGTCCAGGCAAAAATTAAGATGAGGTTCGATAGATTGAAAACCGGCAAGGCTGATCTATGCAGAAATTATAACCAAAGAAAGATCAAATTCATCATCTCCTCCTCGGAACAATACGAGGCATCATATACCTTCAACACTTTAGGCAAACGACTTCCAAGCGATCATCGCCGACACAACGTGGGATCAACGATTTATCCAAACTTTCCTCAAATCAGATCTAAGCTATGAACTCGAATCTGATTCAACAAACCCATGGTCGTCGCTTTGAGGGAGTCGTCCATGGAATCCCTAACAAAACAAGTCATAGGGGAAATCATGCACCAACACAAGAGAAGGCTCCTTAACAAACGAAACCCACAACACCTACAACAGAAGAACATACATCATATGATAAAAATTGTTCACACATACAGATGATGCCAAACTGGGGCAACACTGTCCCAATAAATAAGAAATTCCACCTCCACATGAGGAACCTACAAGCAAGAAGATAGCCCACTCAAGCCTAAAGTTAACATTGCAACAAAATCCTCCTACAACGGAGCAATTCCCTGGACATCCCTGAATTTCTATTAAACTTATTTATCATGTTTTATTTTTTGATTGAAGGGGCAAAAATTTTTGCTTCGCATAAACTCAATCAAATAATTAAAACATTCACCATCAAATATGTTAACATTATCTTTTCTTTGTTACAGGAAACAAGTCAACATCCTATTAAGGAAATACAAAACACAATCGAAGAAGGTAACGGTTATCTCATGGCTGAAGAATGAAATAGTCTCAACCGATGAATGAAATGGTTGCCGACTATAACAGGGACACCGCAGAAAGAAACAGTCGACCCACCCACAAGGGGCATCAAGTACCTAAGGGATTCCGAAGAAAGAAACGGATAACCCTATGAAGACGCAACGCCAGGAAGAAAGGCCTACGTTATCACCAATTGAGAATAAAACGTCACCAGCCACACCGGTTAGATATATTCTCAATCCCTCCACTGTTTTTGTGTGATAATACTAGTTATACAACCAGCTATTATAACACGAGGGGCAGCTGTGAGCACAAGATTTTGTACCAGCTCACGCGTTCAATGATGACGGCTTTTCTAGATATTTATCCTCGAATCAAACAATTTTCGACCGTCCGATGATCTTCATATGGGAGTCTTCCTCGTCTCTGATTATAAAAGGACTTTAATTCAAAAAATTAACTAAAAAATTTAAAAATACATAAAAAAAATTCGAAAATGCAACTGGAAGCCGGATCCGGAGCTCGCCTCGCCTATACTTGGCGAGACACGGCTCGCTAGGGGGCTGGCTAACCTTGCCAGGGGCTTGGCGAGGCTCGCCAGGTGTCTGGTAAGCCTCGCCAGATGAACTTGCTAGGCTTTCTAGCGAGTTCGCCCGGCCTCCTGGCGAGGTTTCCTCGCCACGAGCCTGGCGAGGACTTGCCAGGCCTTCTGGCGAGGCCTCGCCAGACGAGGCCCTCATTTTGGATTTTTCGAGAATTGTTTCTATAAATAGTTGGGTCTTTTTCTGTAAACGGGGCTGAAAAATTCAGAGAAAAATTATTCCCTTCAGATAAAACACTTTTGGATCCCAAATCTCTTCATTTAAAAAAAAAATTTCTTCTAAAATCCTCAGATATTCTCGGACCTAAAATAAATTTAGAACCCAAGTCTGATTATCTTTTGGATAAATAAACACATTATTTTCCAACCAAACAATTATTTTCACATTAAACCACAATAACTACAAAAAACGAACGAGGAATGCTCTCGGGAATCGAACGGAGTGGATTCACGCTAAAAGGGTAAAGCCTCTGAGTTCTTAGAGCTGCAAATTCCATGCTCATCTTCTTTTCTTTTTAATTTTTATTTCTGGCCTAGGAATTATTTATATTCTTTGTTATTGTAAATAATGTTGTAATTCTCCTTCTTTTATTTCTTTTTAATTTTTGTATTAGAATACCCCCACGAAGGGAATAAAATATATTCCCGGATAACAGACCTCACATTTTTCCATGCGATTGTTTTCACTAATATTGACCAACATACATGTAAATAAAAATGAACCATTTTTATTTAAATTAACAACTTTAAAATCTTTGATATTTTAATTAGGCCACACGGGCCTCGCTAAAATCAAATCGAACATATGTGCCATATTTTGTGATAAACTTTGTGGATACAGGTTAGATGTATGCTTAGGATTTATTTTCCTTCGGATATTGCATATATTTTTTGGTTAATGTAATTAATAGGTTAGTGGGCGGTTGCATCCCCTAATTTTTGAAGTCTTGTAATTTCCATTTTTCGCTTCTACTTTCAGCATTTACTTATTGTTTTGTTGATGGTTTACTTTTCCGCTTTGTGAATGATTCATTATTTCGCAATACGTGAATCATGCATCTAAATTCCAAAAATGACCTAAGTGCGAATATACACAATTAAAAGAATAAGGTTTTTTGTAGATGTAATTTAATGTGATCCAATGAGAAATAAGTAACTTATCCCGGACCCAAATCTCTGTGTCTTGGTGGGCCGTCCCCCGGACGTTAAGCCTCACAGGACTCTAATTCCTGGAAAGAGCTAATCCAGGTGGCGACTCCACACTAAGAGATGACGGATTCAGGTTCGAACCGATCTTAAACATTTTTCACCTTTTCTCTTTCAACCTTTTCCCCGGGTCCCCGACCCAGTGCACCCTTTTTCAAACACCTCGGCCCACCACTCCGTGTCGCCCGCTCACACCTGCCCCATCATTGGTCACATTCTCTTCTTGTTGCTGAGCCATGTTACCGAAGCTACGCAGAGTGTTTTGTTCTGAATCTGAGCTTGAGTTGATGTACGGAACTCCTTCTAGGTGAGCCGTGACTATAGATAGACGGATCAGCCAACCAGAAGCCATGTTCCAAGTTTTCTGATAAAGTGGCTTTTTCCTGGCTGACCTATACAAGGAGATTGTTAGGGAATGCATGTAAAATCATAATGCGTGATTGATGCGTAAAATTTTTAATGTTATGGCTACGAAAAAAGGTTAGCATGCCATGATGCGAGATAGAAATAACACACAAAGAGAGTAGAATTGTTAGTCCATGCGATAAGTGAAGGCCTATTGGTTTTGAGATCTACACTCTATCCTAGGGACAATGTGAAATCAAGTGACCTAACTACTTGTGTGGTGATAAGTTAAAGGTTCGAGAACTAAAGTTAGTCCTCTTGGTGTTCGGGTGACCAGTGTGACATACCCTAACGAAAAGTGATCCAAAAATGTATGGAAATAACCACCATATGCAGCATATAGATGAATGTTTTGGTTCTTTTACCCCATTGGGGCAGGGCCTTGGATGTCAGTGGTCATCATCATAAAAAGGTATGTAGTGATGCATGAATATTTTGGGTGAAAAGTAGGGTTAAGACATCAACTGGGATATCTTTTGTGTTCATGTTTGCCTCGTGTAAGCTTTTGGTGTGTACAGTCAGATGCCAAGTGGACATTGTATAAGGATTTGGGTATATTTATCTTAAGAGTCGGACATCATGTGGACATCACGCTAAAACTTGGGTTGAATGATGCTACATGATTCTAGTTGGTTTCATGTTATCCTAAGGTGACACGATCTCAAGTGTCAACTAAACCTTAAGCATGAATGACATCATATTGTGTTTAATATGAGTGTGTGTGTTCAAGTGTCTACGCTAAGATTTGTGGTTAGCATGGAACATTTGTACAATGCATGATTAATCGAAAAGCGGTAAACACTTATCACATAGCACATAATATCTTTCTTCCAACCATAAAACTCCCACGCATAGGGTTTTTGGCTGGTCTCTATCCTAAGTTTGGTTCATCTTAGTACCGCGAGGATACTAAGGAGCGCATCTATAGGAAAATATAATGCATGATCATGTGTTTGGGTAACACCCTAGGGAAAATGCCTACGACTTATTCACATGAGGGTTTATAAATGGGTTGCTGATGTAGGAGGTTCTTGTTGCACTGAAATACACTCCAAGCCTCTCCCCAAATAGGTTCTATCGAGGGAGGTTCATGCGATATGGCAACAAGTTCTCCACTCGCTCAAGTACTATCTTTTCTGAGGGAGGTAGATTAGTATAAGAGAAAGCTTCGCAATAATAAGGGTACCTTAGACTTATGGGCTAATCCCTTCTACTGCAATGCGTTATTATAAATATGTCAAACTTATGAGAAAATGGAATAATGTGATCAATAATTTTTGACATTTATCCAAAATCTAAAACCTTTGAAAAAAACAAGTTTTAGAAAAAAATCCCCAGCGGAGTCGCCATTGTGAGCGGGGACACATAGCGGTGGGCCGAGAGAGCGCAAAATGAGAGGCGCGGTCCACCGGGGTGTTTATAAAAAGAAAGCGCCGGGTTAGGGACCCGATAAAAAGGTTGAAAGAGAAAAGCGAAAATGTTTTAGATCGGTTCGAACCCGAATCTGCCATCTCTTAGTGTGGAGTCGCCACTTGGATTAGCTCTTTTTAGGAATTAAAGTCCTGTGAGGCTTAATGACCGAGGGACGGCCCACTAAGACACAGAGATTCGAGTATGGGATAAGTTGCTTATTTCTCATTGGATCACATTATATTATATCTACAGAAAACCGTATTTTCTTAGTTATGCATATTCGCATTTAGGTCATTTTTTAGACTTTATATGCATGATTCACATATCGTGAAATAATAAATCATTCACAAAGCGGAATAATTTAAGTAACTGCAGAAAGTAAAAGCGAAAAAAGAAGATTACAAGGCTTCAAAAATTGGGGGATGCAACCGCCCGCTAACCTATTAATTGCATTTCCCAAAAAATGAAATTGCGATACCCGAAGGAAAATTAAAATCCTAAACATACATCTAATCCTAATCTACCTGCATCCACAAAGGTTAGCACAGGGAATAGTACGTATGTTATATTTTTAATTTAGCGAGGCCCGTGTGGCCTAAAAAAAATTAATCGTGATATTGTGTTTGTTATTTAAATAAAACCGTCTATTTTATTAGCACATTGGTTGCTCATTTTCATTAATGAAAATGCTTGTATGGTAAAAGGTGAGGTCTGTTATCTGGGAATCTATTTTATTCCCTTCGTGGGGGTGTTCTAACATACATCTCCTTTTAATAAAGAAAAGATGAAGAAGAATTACAATAGTTGAAATAAAATAAAAGTAATTAAAATCCTAGGTTCACAGATGAAATCAGAAGAAGAAATTAAACACTGAAAGCACGGGGATTGTAGTTCTAGGAACTCAGAGGCTTACCCTTATTGAATGAATCCACTTCGAAGATATCCGATCGGTCCTTGAGAAATCCTTCTCGTCCTGTAGTTTAGGTGAAAAGGTTGTAGTAAAAGTCCAAAAATGTTTTTTTTAATTCTTGGAAGCAATTCTGAAAGTTATATTTTTTATCTGTCAATTTTTCTGGATCCTGATTATCGAAAAAGACCTGAGTATGTATAGGAGCAATACCAAAAATCCAAAAAATGCAAGTTTTTCCGGCAAGGGGTCTCACCTGGAAAAGAAAAGTTCGGCGAAGCCCCTCACCGTGACTTTGGTGAGGCATATGCCTCGCCAAAGCTCGATGAGGGAGCCTCACCAAGCTCTTTGGCAAGGCATATGCCTCACTAGAGCTCGGCAAGGGAGCCTGGAACATCACCAAGCTATTTGGCGAGGCTCTTACCTCGCCATGATTTGGTGAGGCTCCTACCTCGCCATGCTTTGGCGAGGCTTGCCTCGCCGAAGACTTTTGACGAGGTTGGCTTCGCCCACCTTTGGCGATGCAGGCCCCCGGATCTGGTTTTTTCGCAATGTTTTATGTATTTTTTTGTGTATTTTATATTTTTTAATTAATCAAACAATTTTATTGAAAACATCATTTTGAATTTAGAAACAAGAAGTATTCCCATTCGGATGCATCAGGATACTCGAACATTGTGTGATTCATGGATAAAATCCTGAAAAGGCTATCATCATCCAACGCGCGAGCTGGTACAAAATCCCGTGCTCACAACTTGCTTTTTGCGAATTTTAATCATCTAAGAATTCAAACCCTTATTCCGTTTTCTCTGTCAAATTCTCTCACACCTCTCTCAAATGGTGATTACTAGAACCACTTTCAGACTCAAGAACACCACCTCCTTGAAAACTATCATGAATGTTGAAGGAAAGACAGAGAAGCTAACTCTGGAAGAAGGCACCCTTTTCACATAGGTGGATTGGGCTGATAACTTTGAGTTCGGACCTGCCTATGAGGTCGACAATGAGGGATTGCTGAAGAATAGAATCAGGCACAGAATAATAAAGCAGCAACACCTTAACTCATTTCTAAAGATGGAAGGACTAGCCATCACTGGGCTTGTCAGGGTATTTTACTCCAACCTCTACACCATCCAGGGGTTTATTGATGTGTTGATGATGGAGTTTGGGGGTAAATCTACTCCGATTTGCTCTAAGCTGAGAGGGAACATCCTTAGTATGCCTAATAGAGGCACTCAACTTTGCAAAACTAGCGATGAAGACGCCATTATGATTCCAGAGGATTGGGAACTCCCCTCAAATTATGTTTCAAGAGAGATAGTAGCGAGCGGGATGAGTTGGACGACTAGGGCTTGCCACGAGCTGGTGGTGAAGTTGCTACTGCCAAAAACTGGGTCTATGACTAGCTGCACCTACTTCAAAAGGTTTGTGGTCTACCATATGGTAGAGGGTAAGAAGCTAAACTAACCAGTGGTGATTTTTCACAATTTGACTAAGCTAATCTATCATTATGGTTACCTCATAACCGAATTTATGAGGGGGGCGAAAGTGGAAATCTCTCAATTTTTGGGGGAGTTCAGTAACACAGTCTTTCTTGTGAAGAAGAAGTTTGATATAACTCACTTAAGCAAGCTGGTTCACAACCAGGTACATACTAGGAACAATAAGGCACCACAAAAGCACAAGCTTAAGTATGTACCGTCAATACTACCGGTAAACTTCTCAAAGGAGGATGAAGATGGTTTCATGGTGGACTTCGAGGATAGCAAAGACTTATATAAGTTGCCAATCTCCAGCATCTTAGAGCAAGTCACCACCACCGCCTCCTCTCCCAAGTAGAAGGCAGTGTGGACTTGGCTAATGATGTACTTGATGTACCTGAACCCAACAAAGAGCCAATTCGTAAGGATTTGGCTGATGCATCTATCTTGGTAGAGTTAGATGGAGCAGTAAGAAAATTGCTACTCGCTCAAGAATTGACGAGCTTATCCTCCAAACCCACGGAAAAATTTCCTGAGTTCTAACAGCACACAAATTTGTTAAATGAATCTATCTACTTTGAGAAGTTTGAAAAGATTCAAGGTAGCTTTTTTGTTATTCAAAATCATTTGGAAAAAGAGAGTGCCAAGAGCTTGGTGGATAAGATGACTCTAATCTTAACCGGCTTAACGGATTCTGCAGCGTAGCTTGGGATAGCCATTTCTACTATCCTCACATCTACTGCATTATCTAATGCTATTGTAGGTAAGATAAAGGGTAGTGTGGATGCTGCTACTGAGTAGCTGACTCTCTTGAGTACCAACATGGCAACTCATGTGTTGCTGGTTAATCAATTGAACATGTGAACTTGCAAGGTGTAATTTCAAAACTTAAAATTAACCTAAAAGATATCCTAAGCATGCCATGATTGATATAATCTAAGTTGAAACATTTCATAGATGTTATCAAGTTTATAAAACTTATTAAAAGTAACCTAGCATCTAAGTTAAGAGCATTACCAGTTGATGCGTGCCTTTCCCTTGGTGTGACGCTCCCTTAGAAAAATTTGATAGAACTCCATTAGCACTAGCTTCTAATCTAGGACAGCCTCTATGACTGATCCACATGGATCTTCACCAACCAAAACCTACGTTGAGGAAGAACCATTTGGTAGACAGCAACTGCTAGACCGCTCGAAGACCAACCCGAAAATATTAACTAAGAAGGCTCACTTCAAAAAGAAAGAACCTTCTAAAGAATTCTTGCGACGTTGGAGAAACTCGTGGATGATCTCGCAAAAAGCTCGCAAAGAAAAGATATCGAACTAAAAGAGAAAGGCTGAGCTGAAGTGAATTAAAAGGAGGAGGAGGGATTGTAGAACCCAAGTTAATAGTACATTGAAGTACTTAAACATTTTGGAAATAGCAAATTGTTTATGATAGGGAAATTAATTGAGTACTAAGTATACTCTTAATTAATGAAGCTGACTTGAGTTTGCCTGAAGAAATATAACTTAGTTTGCTGAGTAATTAATAAAGTTACAGCTTAGAGTAGGAAAAGCTAAGTCTATGCTGAGTACTGCATAGCTTAGAAGGATATCAACTCAGCTGCGTTGAGTTAGCCTTTATTCATTAAAAGCAACATTATTTGACACTTACAGAATTAAATGAAAATTGTGCTGTTAACATTTTCTATGAGAAATAGAATATTCTTTCGATGCTTTTCAATTTTAAAAAGTGGTGAAATTAAGAAAAGATTTCCAGTGGTCCTCACAAGATAAAAAGGTGTTAGTACGGAAATTCGGAGATTCCTTACTAAAGTCCAAGGCAAAAGGAATTCTCTATAATGCGTCATTTCTTAGTGTCTCCGTGCTGCTTTGCAAGTGTCAGCAAATGTCAACCAATCTCAAGATTCCACATTGCATTTTACATACCTCTCTATCAGAATGATTTGCTTGAAGATAAACGAGATTTTGTTAATAGAATTTTATCACGCCTCAGCGTTTGAATTTCTATCTGTAAACTTCTTGGAATCTGTCTCCAACAAGAAGATTCAAAAGATATGAAGAGAAGAGAAATTGAAGAATTGCAAGGATAAAAAGTTTACAATGGCTACTTCGCAAAAATTCAAGTATAAATAGAAGACTGAAGCAGACGTTCAAACTTGGTGAATCACCTCGAATTTCTTTAAGAGCTGAAACTCTGAGCAAGTACTCCCAGCTTCAAGAAATTCAAAATTCAAGCAATCAGAAAATAACCATTTCAAATCTGTTTGTAATAGAGAGAATCAATCTTAGATATAACATTGCAAGGATTCAACAATTTATAAGTTGAATGTAGTCTGCAAACATTTATTCAAATCAGAGTATCAGTTTGGGAAGGGTTCCCAAACTTAGTTGAGTGGTAGTTAGAAAGAAAGGTACTTTCAGTAAAATGTATCTACCCATTGTAAAGGTTGCTCCACCTAAGTAAAGAATGAAAACTAGTGGATTTAACCTCGGAGAAGGAATCCGGGGACTGGAGGTTGGCTCGGGGTTTTACCGGGATAAAAGCAGGTGTTGAATTTCTAAACTTTTGCTTTAGCTTTTATTGCGTTCAAACTCATTCATCATTTTTTCTATGATTATCATCTTGCTTGAAAATCAAATCCCAACTGAGTAGAGTACTCAGTATAAGATTGTAGAAAAACTGTCCCAGTGAAGCTGAGCAGTTTATAAGTTTTTAGACCAACTTAGCATGCATATCTCATCATGCATCTAAAAACTTGGTTAAATTTTTTGTAAATCTAAAAAGTAACCAAGAAAAGCATTCACCCCCCCTCTGCAATTGTTTATAAGTAGTCTAAGGACCAACAAGTGGTATCAAAGCGAGTGCTCAACCTTTAGACTTATAGTATTTGAGTTTAAGATCCATAAGTGTCTTACAACAACTATGGTTCCAGCTCAGGTCAGGCAATTCTCCTGAAGGAGGGAATGTCTATAACCAGGCCACCTCTTTTTTATGGTAACCATTACATGTCCTAGAAAAACCACATGAAAAACTTCATTTAATCGCAAAGCATGCAGACTTAGCTCGTGATCGAGCTTGGCACCAGAGTTCCCACTATTGTGAGGAATGGAATTCATGTTCCAGTAGATCCAAAGGACTATGACGACGCTGATCTTAGGTTTCTCAAAGAGAATGCTGCAACGATTAGTAACTTACACTGTGCACTAGATCTTACTGAATTCAACATGGTCTCAGGCTACAAGATAGCACAGGAAATCTTGAAGAAGTTAGAGATTACCTACAAGGGGACAGACAAGGTTAAAGAGTTAAAGATCAATCTCATGCTGAGGGAGTATGAGATAATCTCAATGGGCTCTAGCGAGGGTATTCAAGCATGAATACTAGATTCATTAACATTGTTAATGAACTAAAGAGATTAGGGAAGGAGTTCACCAAGGAAGAGCTCATGATGAAGATTCTCCGCACTCTTATGTTAGAGTGGGATTCCAAGAAGAGCGTTATTGAGGAGGCTCATGATCTTAAGACCTATAGCTGTGATGAGCTAATAGGAACCTTGCTGACTCCTGAGATGTCATTGTGGAAGTATTTTGATGACTCCAAAAGGATTCGAGGTAAGGAAAGAGAGGGCATAGCCATTGTCCTGTAAGCAGATTCATCTAATGAGTCCACCAGCTACGACTCTGATGAGCAAATAGCCCTTCTGACCAGGCATTTCAAACGCTTTATGAAGAAGGATGGGAAGTTCAATAAGAAGAAGTTTCCTGCTCAAAATAAGTCAACTGAGAAATGGCATGGAGCTGAGGAATGACCCAAAAAGGAGCACAGCAAAGACCATATCCAATCAAGCTATCCAAAGGTGAAGAAGAACATATTCAATAAGAGGTTCAACAAGAAGAATGAGGCACTTGCTACCAATTGGAGCGATTAAGAAGAGTCCTTTGATAAGTGTATAATTACACTTATTATCATATTAATTTTATACACTAAACACTATAGTTTAAGTCATTTTTATACTTCATATAAAAGATTTCACGTGGTATGTAATTTTTTTTCGATGCAAATGCAGATACTAGGTAAATCTTGGGAGTAAAATGATCTAAAGTAGAATTCTATGAAAAAAGAATGAAAAAAGGTGCAAAAAGATGCGTGGAACTTAAAGATTTGGCTTAGGATCGAAGCTGTCAAAGATATGTGAAGTTACAAGGAGAATTCTTAAGAAAAAAGCAATTCATGGTCACAACAATCATTCGCGGTCATGACTTGTTCTTCTTCAAAATAGAAATCTACCAATCAAAGATTCACGGTCATGACTTATATATCACGATCGTGACTTGGATGGTTTTCTTGTTTAATCTTCTTAACTACCAACCGCCAGATAAGGATGATCAACCGCCATCAACTGCCATCAACTACCAATGAATAGACACCTATCAGAATTCAACCCATCATGAAAAGGTGCCTATCCATTATGGATTAGATTGAAGCTTCTCAACCAATCACAATGAAGTGATGCAATCATTCACTAATGGACATGACTCTTCGTATGGATAGATGCAACCCTTTGAACTTTATAAATAGGGCTCCAAACCTTACAATTTTGGAAAATCAAGCAGAGGGAAAACATTAGAGTGCATGAGAGAGATATAGTGTGTGTATAGATAGAGTATTCACTACGTTCATAAGTGTTAGCGAGAAAATGTTTAAGTGATTCGAATCCTTGTTTCGATCACTAAATTTCTCTATATTCTCAAGCGATTGTTATATAAGTGTACTTACAAATCACTTATCAATAAAAGTTTTCATTCTTCAATATTCATTTGTTCGATATTCGCAAAGGATAGCATCCTAGTGGAGGTTTTGTACGGGCTGAGACCGAATTCAAAGTAGACACAAGAATTGCGAGAATTGATGACTCCCATTAAAGAGTGGATACGGTTTGATCAACTTTAGCTTTCCCTTGCATACCTTACAACTTTGCTTTACTTTCTACTTATACTTTCTATTTCGAAGTTTATGATATGTCTATGTGTCATAATGCGTATTTCGTGCTAAGTCTTTTATGTTAATCAAATTATATGCGTTAGAGTTAATTTTAAGAGTAGTTTCGGAGTTAACAATATCGTGTATAATCACTGGTTCTATGATATAACGTTGTTTAGTGAGCCAACATTTTTGGAATGGTAACTTGTTAAATGTGGTTATGTGAGAGCGACCCGTACTAAGCATAGTATTGATGTTGTCCAGGTTTATATAATTGTCTTATTTCGTTTGCGCTAGGTTTAGAAAAGTTATTTCATGTGTTGCTCTACGGCGAATCATTGAACATCTGAGTATTTTGAACTGAGTCTGTTAAATTAGTTTAGTGAGTCGTAACATCTTTGTTGAACTTGTATGTTTTCTCTACTATACTTGTTCGTATTGAAGATTCTGTATATTTAGATTCTCTAATCTTCCACATCTATATTTACTCAACTTTTCATTCTAATCTTCCTATCCAAAAAAATCTCTAATCTATTTTTATTTTCTTTTACTTTGTCTTTCCTTGTTGATCTTTAGACCTAGTTCTCTCTTTGTGGGTTCGATATCTTTTAAAACTACATCGCAACTGTATACTTGCAGTTATCATCATTTTTCTATGTGATAAGGGGTATTGACAACACCTACATTTTTCATGAACAAGTTTTTGGCATTATTATTGAGGATAAGCCTTA
>CATIWQ010076351.1:0-17392 GCA_949673415.1 Euphorbia schlechtendalii | reverse complement strand
CGCGATCAACAATGAGGTAGAATACGAGGTAGTTATTAAAGGGCTAGAGCTAGCCCAAGAGATAGAACCAGATCGATTATTGCTCAAAAGTGACTCAAGACTGGTCGCAAACCAGATTAATCGAACTTCGAAACAAAAGATGCAGAAATGGAAAAGTATCTCTCAAAGGTAAGAAATCTTATAAAGATACTAGAGTCAGTAGCCTAGAAAATTGAACATATTCCCAGGAAAGAAAATGAGCGAGTCGATGAATTAGCCAAGGCTGCTTCAGGCAAAGAAGAGTGGAAAAACCTCACATACTCGTATGAGGTAATCACCCATCCAAACAACGAAACAGAGATGAGCTTATTAATAGAACAACGAGACCTCGGGTGGATGAGATCCATCTATGGTTACTTGGCCACAAACAAATTGCCTGATGATAAAATCGAGGCTGCCAAAACTGTAAGGAAAGCCATGCGGTTTTCTTTACTAAACGGTGAGCTTTACAGAAAATCATACTCTAGCGCTTGGAAAAAATGCATAATGGCTCAAGAACGAGCCAAAATACTGCAAGAACTCAATGAAGGAGACTGTGGATCCCACCAGGCGGTAGTAACGCTAGTTAGAAGGGTAAGCCATGCTGGCTTTTATTGGGAGTCTATGAACCTGGATGCATAAACATACGTCAAAGCTTGCCATCAATGTCAAATCCATGCACAAAAATCTCACATCCCTCATGTAGTACAGTGCCCCCTACCAACCGACTGGCCATTCGCAACATGGGGGATTGACATTGTGGGACCTCTTCCTAAAGTAAGATGATAAAGAAAATGGATCCTAGTGGTCATTGACCACTTTACCAAATGGGTCGAGGTGACCGCTCTCAGCAGTATCACACCAGAACGGGTTTTGGATTTTGTAAAAAACACATCATAATGTAATTTGGAGTACTACACCAAATCATCTTAGATAATGGTACGCAATTCACATCCAGCAAATTCCAAGACTTTTGCAAGGAATTGAAGATTGAAACCCACTTCAGCTCAGTGGCTCACCCCCAAACTAATGGCTAGATGAAAATTACAAATAAAAAGCTTGGTTAAGGAATAAAGAAAAGGGTGATGGAGAGAAAGGGAGTTTGGTTGGATGAGTTGATTAATGTGCTATGGGCATACCAAACGACCCCGTGCACATCTATAGGAGAAACACCTTTTCAATGGTATATGGGGTCGAGGCGGTTCTACCCATCGAAATTAGTCCTCCATCTGACCGAGTGGCCTACTACACGGAGAAAGAGAACAACATCAACATGAGATATCATCTTGATGATCTACAAGAGAAACGGGAGAGGGCGTGCATCTTTATGGCCGCCTACAAAGCTAGGATCGCCAAATACCATAACAAGAAGGTCAGAGAAATCAGCCTCCAAGAAGGCGACATGGTCCTTAAGGATGTGACAGCCTCATAGGTGCGAGAGGGAAAAGGCAAGCTGGGGGTGAATTGGGAAGGCCCCTATAAAGTTTCACAAGTTATCGGACCAGCAACCTACAAGTTACAAACCATGGAAGGAAAGGAGGTCCCAAGAACATGGAACATAGCAAAGCTTTGGCCATATTACATGGCTTGCGACTCTTAGAGGGATCCAAGCGATCATACTCTTTTCCTTTTAAGGACTTTTTCCCAATGGGTTTTGTCATAAAGGTTTTTAACGAGGTGGCACACCCTTAGAAGAGATAGATGACAGGATGTGTAGAATTCAAAATCATAAAATGGATTGCACAAACAATGAAATGGAAGCGCTACAAACATTCAGGCGGCTCAGACGCATAAGACCTAAAAGTCATAAAATGGCAAACATAAAGCCATTCAGGCGGCTAAAACGCATAAGACCTAAAAATCATAAAATGGTAAACATAAGGCCATTGAGGCGGCTCGAACGCATAAGACCTAAAAATCATAAAACGGTAAACATAGGCAGCTCAAAAGCATAAGACCTATATATCATAAAATGGCAAACATGAGGCCATTGAGGCAGCTCAAAAGCATAAGACCTAAAAAATCATGAAATGGTTAACATAAGGCCATTAAGACGGCTCAAAAGCACAAGACCTAGAAATACCCTTACTAATGCCATTTCAGCAACTCCAAATCATACAAAGCACAAGGTTGACAAGGCGGCTTCTTCATATACAAACAATAAGAAGCCATTCAAGCGGAGACAAATTATATAGAAGCATTCAAGAATACTTGAGGCAAGAAAGACTTTATCATTACAAGGCCACGCAAGGCCAAAAGTGTTTTTACAAAATGCCAATACAATAGAATAAACACTAAGCTATGCCGGGATCAGTGGAGGAAGTCCCGTCACACCCACCCCCCTCTAGTTCCTCAACCGAGTCATCTAAGGTCGCCTCCTCTTCATCTGGCTCATTGGGGTACCTCACCCCCGCCATGACATCATTAGTAAGGTCTAGAAGATGAGCTCGGCAAACCTCAAAAATTAATTAGTCGTACTCCCAACCATCAAGTGCCATATTAAGCATAGCTTAGCTATAGTTGGAGATAACTTTAGGAACTTCCACCTCGTATTTCAAGATGATGTTCTGTAGGTTATCCCAAGCCGAAGCTAACTCTTCAACCTTCTTTTAGGCCTCCTCTACCCTCTTGTTGGCCTCCTCAAGCTGCCGAGCCATCTTGCTCTTGGCGGTCTCAAGCTCCATAACCTTCTTGTTGACATTCTCCAGCTCGCAGGAAGTAAGCTCATGAATCCGTTCCTGCTTCGCCACATCTCAGCTCTTTCGAGTCATCTCAGCCGCCTGAGATGCCATTTAAGAAAGCCAAAATGATATCAAACAAAAACGGAGACAGTAAGTAGTAAATCACAAGTGAAGGTGAAAAATACCTCAGTGGACATCATGAATAAAGTTTTAGATGACTGGAGCAATGACTTGGCCTCCAAATCATCCTTCTCAGCAGGGAGAGGCAAAATTTTCCTTAGGATATTCTAGATCGAGGTGGTGTAGATGGAAGGATTGCCCTCCCCCGTAAATGATAGCAGGTCCGCCCGGATTAACTCCGAACTCACCTACCTAGAAGATTCTGCAGGGATATACAAGTGGGCATCCTAAAATAGGAACAGATTTAGTACCATGTAAACAAACCAAAAGCTGAAGTTATTTCCTTACCGCCAGAGGGAAGCCTCTCTTGTCGTAGAAGGTGGAGGCGGCTCCACAAAGGATTCAGGAACCTCCTCAGCAGCTTGAGCCTTGCACTTCCTCTTACTCTTGCTGGGATCTCCGCCTCGTATGCTGGGAACTACATTAACAAGCCCAGGCTCAACTCTTTCAGTAGGGCGTGTGTTACCCTTTGACACCTTGGCGGCTTGTTGCACAAGATCACCGGTCGAAGGAAAATTAAACACTGAAAAGAAAGAAATTCAAGTAAATACCTGGAAAAACTTGGGGCCCAGAGTGATAAATGGGATCTGGCTAGCCCGGCTCAATAATTCTAATATTCTTAGACATGACCCAACTAATGTTCTGGCACGGCCACATCCCTTGCGTAAGGGCCTTAAAAGCCTCTACCCTAACATCCGAGCCAGTGTAGTTGCAAGCCAAGTCAAGGGAAAGTTCCACTAGGTAGGGAACTGAGGGTGGCGGTCCTCTTGTTTAATAAAAATAAAATAGCTTTTGAATTTCTTCACTGAATCCACCTTGTTCGTGAATCTGTAGAAGATGCCTCGATAGCAAAGTGATACAGATCCTCACTGGTAGCTTTCCTTAGCGAAGCAATCCGCTTGAAGAACTCGGTGTCAAAACACATCTTCAAGCCCGTGCAAATAAGATAATTATTTACCAAATCTATCCAGGCATTGGGATGAATTTGAGCCGAACTTAGACGGAACGCTCTTAAAACCTCACTAAGACCCTCGGGAAGTGGGTAAACAAACCCATACCAAATTTGGTCCATGTAAATACCAAAAAACCTCTCAGGTGAACTAGTGATCCGCTATTCCTTGGAGGGTAGCACTATCTCACATTCCTTAAGCCAAGGGAAAACTTCCATTTCAAACTCCAGATCAAAGGGGTCCTGAACTGACTCGATCAGCTCAATGCGGTGTATCCTATTCACTATCTCTCTGGCTCTTCCTTTCCCCCTAGCCAAGGTCTCAGAGCGGGTAGCCACATGCAGCCTCATAGGGCGAGCCGCACCTCTCTCAATCCTACGAGTATGAGACGAAACCCCAACGGTTCAGCGAGGCGGCGCTGGTGAAAATAAACGAATCTCTTCATCTAGTTTAGCCCAAGCCACAGCGGAAGAAGATTGGGAGGATGAGGTGGACTCACTACAGGATGCTCATCTTAGACATGACTTTAGTTTGGGGGGTGCCCTAGAGGTTGAGACATAGTCAGTATAATCTATGTTTAAAGGTTTGAAGTACTTGGAATTCATCTCAGCTAAATCCTTACTGAATTGGCTACTAGTGGAGGAGGCGGAATTAGTCATTTTCACCTATTAAAACCCTAGAAAGTTAGAACAAATCTTTAAGAATCCTAAGTTAGTTCGAGGTGGCATAAATAGTATTTGAACCACCTACGTTGATATTTCAGATCTAAATAGCAAAGGGAATAAACAAACAACATTTATATCAATTGAACGGGTATCTCAAATCTAACAAGTGTTCTATACATGAATAAGAAATTCTAGGAAAATAAAATAAGCCATGAGCGAGCAATTCTGGGAAATCAAGATGCAAAGCGATAAATTCCTTTCCTGATAGATTGTTCAAAACAAGATTAAAATAACATTAGGGAATTAAACTAGAGTGAAAGTAACATTTAAAGCATCTCACAAATCAAGATAATAGCAGATGAACAAAGGGAAGTACCAGCACTCAGCGTTCTATGCAGGAAAAGCAAAGACAACAAAAGCGAGATAGAGGAAATGGAAACTTACTTGTATAAAGAGTTTGCTTGATCGAAGAAACTTGAGGAATGGAAAGAGGGTTGACGGAGTATGAGAACAAAGTCACCAGAAATGGAGAAAGAAAGAAGTTCTATAGGAATTGCGAAAATGAGAAACAGGGACCTTTATATAGATGAAAAGACATGCGAAAAGCCACTCTTCCCATGTTTGACACATGGCTTATTCTCCACCTCACATTTGAAATTTGAAAAGATGTGAACTTTTTATCTTGGAGCTCAAGACACGTATGCCCTAGACACGTGTCCCCATTGATAATTCACCTGGACCAGGAGGAACCCCAAATACAAGCTCCTAAAGAAGCTCTCACACTGATGGGGGGACTTCTGTTAACATAGTCAAATAATGACAGGCACGTGCATGCCACGTAAAATTCCCAGGCGGGCTACATCCGCCAGAAGCAGGGAAAGATATTACAAGGCTAGGAGTGTTCCTGCCAATCCAGGCAGATCCCATCTGCTCCAAGAGTAAAAGCCTCAGTAATCATCCAGATAGATTGTATCCACCCCAAATTTGGAAGAAACCAAGTCTTCCCCAATCTCTGGAAAATGTTTAGGCGACTACCAAGCTGAGTCGGCTTGTCCGCTTGGATCGACCCCAGCAAAGAGTTCAATTAAAACTCTGAGTCTCCAAAAAGACCTCCATAATTGGAACTCTAACTTCAGATAAACTTTATCCTGTCAACAAGATAAAGATTCACTCAAGCTAGAACTCTAGATAATTCACACTTTGGATCAAACTTGGGACGTTCAGTGAGTATAAAAGGACCCTTTGAGTCACCATGCAAAGGTACATATTCTAAATTCACTAAAAACTCCCTGCCTCCTCTCTTAAATCTGATCTAACTTAAGCATAGGAGAGGCTACACCGATCACATGGCTAGTCCCCCATAGCAACGATTGTTGTTTTGTATGAACCTTCAGACCACAGTTAAGAGGAGCATTGGAGTTAACTTCAGTCAGCAAGTTAGCGCGTGGAACCATGTTCCAGACTAATTTAACAGATGCTATTCTTTGTGAATATCGAACAAACGAATGTTAAATAATGAAAACTTTTATTGATAAGTGATTTGCAAGTACACTTATACAATAATTGCTCGAATATGTAGAGAAATCTAGCGATCGAAATAAGGATTCGAATCACTTAAACATTTTCTTACTAGCACTTATGAACCTAGCGAAATCTATATAATTTCACTCTCTGTCTATGCACACACTATATCTCTCACTTTTTCTAATTCCAACACTACGAAATTTGTGACGTTTGGAGCCATATTTATAGAGTTCTAAGGGTTGCGTCTATCCAAACAAAGAGTTGTGTCCATTAGTGAAAGATTACATCACTTAATTATGATTAGTTGAGAAGCCTTAATCTTATCTACAATGGATAAACATCTATTCATGATTGGTTGACTTTTGATAATTGTTTTTTCGTTGGTAGTTGATGGCGGTTAATGGCAGTTGATCATTCTTATCTGGCGGTTGGTAGATAATAAGATTTGACCAAAAAACTGTCCAAGTCGTGACCATGAATCTTTGTTTGACAATTTTTTGCTTCTGAAGTGTATCAAGTCGCGACTGTGAATTGTTGTCACAACCATGAATTGTGTTTTTCTTCAGAATTCTTCTTGTAACTTCACCGATCTTCGACAGCTTCGATCCTAAGCCAAATCTTTAAGTTGCACGCATCTTTTCGCAACTTTTTTCACTCTTTTTACATAGAATTCCACTTTAATCATTTTACTCCCAAGATTTACCTAGTATCTGCATTTGCATAAAAAACAACTACATACCATGTGAAATATTTTATATGAAGCACAAAAATGACTAAAACTATAGTGTTTAGTGTATAAAATTAATATGATAATAAGTGTAATTATACACTTATCAGGCATTGAAGAAGTTCAAATCGAAAGTAGTGAAGAAAGACAAACCTCCGAGAGTACACATGCCAATGAAGATAGTTGGAGAGGAAAGTTCATCAATGATGTCAATAAAGCTTGTCATGATATCGCTTCTATACAACAAGATGTTCGTTAACTTACTGTGAGCATGGGATTTTGTACCAGCTCACGAGTTCGATGATGACGGCTTTTTTTTTAGATTTTATCCCTGAATCACACAATTTTCAAGTATCCTGATGCATCCAAATGGGAATCCTTCTCGTCTCTAAATTCAAAAGGACATTTTCAATAAAATTATTAAATTAATTAAAAAATATAAAATACACAAAAAAAATTCGTAAAACATTGCAGAAAACCAGATCTGGGGGCTTGCGTTGCCAAAGGTGGGCGAGGCAAAACCTCGTCAAAAGGCTTCGGCGAGGCAAGCCTCGCTAAGGCCTTTGGCAATGCTCCAGCCTCGCCAAAGATTGCCAAGGCAGGAGCCTCACCAAAGATTGGTGTGGCAGGAGTCTCGCCAAAGAGCCTGGCGAGGCTCCCTCGCCAAGCTTTGGTGAGGGGCCTCACCGGACTTTACTTTTTCGGCAAGACCCCTCACTGGAAAAACTTGCCTTTTTGGATTTTCAGGATTTCTCCTATAAATACTCGGGTCTTTTTCAATAATCGGGATCCTAAAAAATTGATAGATAAAAATATAACTTTCAGAATCGCTTCCAAGAATTAAAACGAACAATTTTGGACTTTTACTACAACCTTTTCACCTAAAATAAAGGATGAGGAGGATTTCTCAAGGACCGATCGGATATCTTCGAAGTGGATCCATTCAGTAAGGGTAAGCCTCTGAGTTCCTAGAACTGCAATTCCTGTGCTTTCAATGTTTAATTTTTTCTTCTAATTTCATTTGTGAACCTAGGATTTTAATTACTTTTATTTTATTTCAACTGTTGTAATTCTTCTTCATCTATTTTCTTTATTAAAAGGAGATGTACGTTAGAACACCCCCACGAAGGGAATAAAACAAATTCCTGGATAACAGTCCTCACCAATTTACGATGCGAGCAATTTCATTAATTAAAATGAGCAACCAACGTGCTAATAAAACTAAATGTTTTATTTAAATTACAAACAAATTATCGCTATTGATTTTTTTTACCACACGGGCCTCGCTAAATTCAAAATCGAACATACATGCTATCCCTTGTGCTAATCTTTGTGGATGCAGGTAGATTAGGATTAGATGCATGTTTAGGATTTTAATTTTCCTTCTGGTATCGCAATTTCATTTTTTTTGGGAAATGTAATTAATAGGTTAGCGGGCGGTTGCATCCCCTGATTTTTGAAGCCTTGTAATCTTCATTTTTCGCTTTTACTTTCTTCATTTACTTACTATTTTATGGATGATTTATTATTTCACCTTGTGGATGATTTATTATTTTTGCAATACGTGAATCATGCATTTAAAATTAAAAACGACCTAAGTGAGAATATGCACAATTAAGAGAATACGGTTTTCTGTAGATGTAATATAATGTGATCCAATGAGAAATAAGCAACTTATCCCGGACCCGAATCTTTGCGTCTTGCTGGGCCATCCACCGGACGTTAAGCCTCACAGGACTCTAATTCCTTGAAAGAGCTAATCTAGGTGGCGACTCTACACTAAGAGATGACGGATTCGGGTTCGAACCGATCTAAAATGTTTTCGCTTTTCTCTTTCAACCTATTTCCCGGGTCCCTGACCCGGTGCTTTTCTTTTTCCAAACACCCAGGTGGACCGTGCCTATGAAATCGTGTGCTCTCAGCCCACCGCTCCGTGTCGCTCGCTCATAGTGGTGACTCCACTGGGGATTTTTCTAAAAGCTTGTTTTTCAAAGGTTTTAGATTTTGGATAAGTGCCGAAAATTATTGATCACATTATTCTGTTTTCTCTTAATTATGAAATATTCATAATAACGCATTGCAGTAGAAGGGATTAACCCATAAGTTTAAGGTACCCTTATTACCGCAAAGCTTTCTCTTGTACTAATCTGCCTCCCTGATAAAAGATAGTACTTGAGCTAGTGGAGCACTTGTTGCCATATCGCATGTACCTCCCTCGTTAGAACCTATTTAGGGAGAGGCTTGGAGTGTATTCCAATGCAACAAGAACCTTCTACATTAGCAACCCATTTATAAACCCTCATGTAAATAAGTCGTAGGCATTTTCCCTAGGGTGTTACCCAAACACGCGATCATGCATTATATTTTCCTGCAGGTGCGCTCCTTAGCATCCTCGATGTACTAAGATGAACTAAACTTGGGATAGAGACTACCTAAAAACCCTATGGGTGGGAGTTGTATGGTTGGAAGAAAGATATTGTGTGCTATGTGCTAAGTGTTTACCGCTTTCTGATTCGTCCTGCATTGTACAAATGTGCCATGCTAACCATGAATTTTCGTACAGACACTTAAACGCACACATTCATGATACTAAACATGGTTTGATGTCACTCATACGTAGGAACTTAGTAGACACTCTAGATCGTGTCACCTTAGCATGACCTAAAACCAACTAGAATCATGTTACATCACTTACCCACATTTTTGCGTAATGTCCAAAGGAAATTCGACTCATAAAATGAACTTACCACAATCCTGGCATGATGCCCATTTGGCATCCGAATTACCGCCCTTCTGGGGCACCCATATACGCCAAAAGCCTACACAAGGCAAACATGAACACAAAAGATATCCTAGTTGATGTCTTAACCCTACTTTTCACCCAAAATATTCATGCATCACTACATACCTTTTGTGATGATGTCCACTGACATCCAAGGCCCTGCCCCAATGGGGCAAAAAAACCAAAATATTCATCTATATGATGCATATGGTACTTATTTCCATACATTTTTAGATCATTGTTCGTTAGGGTATGTCACACTAGTCACCCGAACACCAAGAGAAATAACTTTAGTTCTCGAACCTTTGACTTATCACCACACAGGTAGTTAGGTCACTTCACTTCACATTGTCCCTAGGATAGAGTGTGGATCTCAAAACCAATGAACCTTCTTTTATCGCATGGACTAACGATTCTGCTCTTTTTATGTGTGATTTCTATCTCACATCATGGCACGCTAACCTTTTTCCATCGCCATAACATTAAAGATTTCACGCATCAATCATGCATCATGATTTTACATGCATTCCCTAACGATCTCCTTGTGTATATCAGCTAGGAAAAAGCCACTTTATCAAAAAACTTGGAACAAAGTTTCTAGTCGGTTGATCCGTCTATCTCTAGTCACGGCTCATCAAGAAGGAGTTCCATACACTGACTCTAGTTCTGATCAGATCAAGATACTCCTCGCATTTTCTATAATATATTTAATCAGGAAGAAGAAAACATGATCAATGAGCAAACTCTTGGGGCAAGATAGAACCCATAAGCCAACCAATCATTGGTGAGCGCCGAGATTGCTACTGCAATAAATGCCTTCGCCAATACTGACCAGTTTCTATCAATCCTCAATCGCCACACTAGAACTGGGTAGCCCGAGTAGAGGGAAAATGATGTAGTGCTAAATGTCAGTGGCACAATCCTACCGGGGGGACCATCATCTTCCCCTGCTGTATTTCCAAGTTCTACAACAGTCATCCCTAACTTCTATCAGTTCGGTTCTAGGTAAGGCCAGCCGCAGACAATGTATGAGCCATAAGTGGGAGGTTAGTTCTTCCTGGGGTAGCTGGGACATGCTTCATTGGCACCAAGGGAGGTAGGGCCTTCAGAAATTAGGCCCTCTTCTAATTACATTCCCTTTATTCAAGGGGTCGCTTAGCCCACAATGCCCAGCTGGGGTGGACCTTCTCAGACATTTCAGGAGCAAGGGCAGTACTACCCGAGCTCGCAGTATGGGGGCTTCTCAGAGACCCCAAACAGTATCCTATAATAGCCTGGAATGGCTGAACTCTGGAGATAGTTCCTAGCCACTCATGTATAGGGGCAGAGGGGTGCGATCCCAATGCAGCCAACAGTTGGGGATGAGGATACTTTACCGCTGACCTTTGCTATACCCCAATTCGAAAAGTACATGAGCAATATGGATCCACGCGTGCATATCGCGCATTATCAAAATGTGATGAGGGCTTTAAGGATCAGTGACCGTATGATGGCCAAATTGTTCATAGTCACACTAGGAAGCCTCGTTAATGAATGGTATAATCATTTATCGATAGACATAGCCTATAACTGGGGACGCATGTCCCAGGAAATGGTGGACCACTACGGGTTCAATACTCTGATAATCACTATGATGCAGAATCTGGAGGTGGTGAAGCAACAACCGGGGGAGAATTTCAAGCCCTATTTTGAGAGATGGATGGCTATGTAAGTATGCTTACAGTTTCGTCTATCTTTGCTAGAAATGATCGTAAAGCTCTTAGATGGTGCACTGCCATCTTACTGGAAGAGGCTCGGATCTGAGACTTTCCATAATTATCAAGAAGTTTTCATGCGGGCTGAGAAGATAGAACGCTATAATGCCATGGAGGAGGAAACAAGGTAACAGGTTGCTAAGCCCTATTACAGGAAGAATGATTCCAACCTAGTGCAGGTGAAGGTGAAGCAACCGGCAATACAATTGGTGAAGGAAGAAAAGGTAGCCTCCATTAGGTTGCCAAAGGAAGAATATCATGGTACCATATGCTAGTAATATGGGATTCTTGTTCACCAAGTTACATGAACTTAATCATTTGGAAAGCTTGAAGAAGTACATCCCTCCCAGGCTAGAAGAGAAGAACAATTATTGCCATTATCATGTAACCGTAGGACACCGCACAAATAACACCAAGGAGCTGTTGAAAGCAATTCAGAAACTGATGGTTGATAAGGTCATCCATGAGCCTACGCTCAAGCCCAGCATGAAGAACAGCCCTTTACCGAATTTTGAGGCGAGGGTTGGAATGATTAACTCAGGGCTAGAAGAGCGGAAGGTCCTGAGCTGCCTGTCTGAAGGGCTTGGAGAATTTATGATGATGGTCGCGTTAGGAAGAGATCCTAATCAGCTTTTGAAGATGTTAGAGGAAGAGTCGAACCGCCGAGGGTGCGGGGTAAGATTAAAGCTGTTGAGATCAACTTTGCTGGGATGCCGGTATTTACCAGTCAGAAACCTAGGTCACTTCACGTAGGGAGAGAACAATCAGGAGAAGCACCGACTGGCAAAGAAGAGGAGTATGTGATGGCGATTGAGTCGGGGATGGACTCAGACGATGTGATGGAGATACTTGAATCTGAGTCAAGTAATCGGGTGATTAGAGAGTAGGAAGAAGTCCCGAGGGCTAGTTTTAACTTAGCCGGTATGTTAGTTTTTAATGGGAATTACTCACCATCTTCCCACTTGTCCAAGTTTTATATCCTGTGTCGAGCGCAGGGCCTCTCTCAAAACATGATAGCTACACTATTTCCATGCTCACTAGCAGGAGTAGCAAGTCAGTGGTACAAAATGCAATCGGTTGAGACCAAGAGTAATTAGAACTACATCTTTGTAGAGTTCCAGGTGGAGTTCGCATTTTTAAAACCTCCGAAACAAAACATGCGAGATCTGCTCGTTTATGTATAGAGGGAAGGAGAATCGCTCACCGACTACGTAAAGCGGTGGAAGTTTATCTATCTAGTGGTGGCACCAAGACCATCTGAGCTTTCTACAGTATAATTGATAATAGGTGGATCCCGAGATTGGTATCGCTATCATTTGTCAAGGCTGGCAGTCCCAGATTTTGAGCAGTTATCTTTTCACGCTCATCATCTTGACAGGGAGATAATAACCAGACACCATAATGTCCACGCAGTAGGATCAGGGATACCCGCTAACTCTGTGCTAGCGATGCTATCTCAGTCTAACCCGGTGGTGAATGTAGTGGCTAATGAAGATGAAAGCACCAAAGATGATCCTTTGGCGGAAGTATTCTCAGCAGAGGAAGGTGAACCACTGAGGGACACAATGAAGGTGGAATCCGAGAAAGCACCAACAAGGGTGCCCATTGATCTTGATGCATATGTCCCTAAGTCGAGAAGGAAAAGGAAACCCGAAGAAGGAACCTCAGATGAAGGTGAGATAATTTCTAGTGGGAAGAAGCCCATACGCTTGGATTCTTACAAGTTGAAGGGGTGACGTGACCAAGCGGAGGATGGATATGACCAGTACCCTTGGGTCAATTCCAGGGAAACAAGACTGATGGAGAATGGAGTACTAAGGGTTACTCGAAGTGGTAGAGTTTTCAGAAGGGATGAGACTGTAAAGCTCAATGATTACAGGCCGGAGGAAATAGCGAGGGAATAGTTCGAGCCACCGCTCCCCCAAAAGGTGGAAGAAGACATGCTAGACATAGACCCTTTGATACATCACTTGAAGGGAACTCATGCCAAATACAGTATCTGGAGGTTGCTTGAGATGTCGCAAAAGTATAGGATCGGTTTAGTCAAGAGGTTGATAGAAATGCTTGCCATGCCTACAGCCTCAGTAATTGAGATGTGTGCTACCAACGGGGAAGGAATTGTCCCCCCTCAGATGCCGTCCATAACTTTTGATCAGTCGGAACTGCCGCAGGAACTGGGACTGCATAATTGGGCCTTATTTATCAGGGTTCAAATTTTCGATCACGCTATACCATGTGTAATGGTAGATGATGGCTCGGCTCTCAATCTCTGTCCTCTTAAGGTCCTACCTCACCTAGGGCTAAGGGAGGATATGCTCGCCAAATCTGACATGGTGATATGAGCCTATGATGATTCGAAGAGGGGTGTAGTAGGCAACTTTGAAGCAGAGGTCACTGCTGGAGGAGTGACCTCCAATGTGAAGTTCATTGTGCTGGATATTCCAGTAACTTATTCATTGCTTCTAGGTAGGCCATGGATCCATGTAATAGGGGCAGTCCCTTCTACTCTGCACTAGAAGATAAAGCTTATTCATAAAGGGAGGCCAGTAATGATCGAGGCTGATGAGGAATCAATGATGGTGGCTACCACATTTGAGGAGAGAACAATGCAAGGGCTGAGGGTGGTAATGGCCATTGAAGAAAAGAAGAAGGGGTGCAGAACTTCGAAGGGATATTACTTCTTCCCTGGGAGCCTGAGAACTCAAATGAAGAAGCAAGGCTTTATCCCTAGAAAAGGCCTGAGGAAATATCATTAGGGGATTATCATGGCCATCGACCCTATTCTTGTCACACCTAGATTGGGTCTGGGATTCACCCCTAGCATGAAGATGTACAAGTACAAATGACCCATGTTCTGTATTATGGTAAGCGTCTGCGAGGTGGAAGGCACTAAGGCATACCTAGGAGAGCTGGAACCAATGATTTTGAATGGGGAGGAAGTCAAAGGACTCGAAGTATTCAATGATGTGTTTGACTTCACAACCGGCCAGCTGATTGAGCCCCCTATTAATGCTGAAGAGAAACCGACCCTGGCAATAACCTCGATTGAGGAATATGGAAAAGGCGGAATACTGGAAGATGTAATGGCAGCTTTTACCAAGGCTGTTAACGAGCTAATGAAGAAAGGTGATGCGCGAGATCAAGATCTACCAGGCACTATCTAGCACCTCACCGAAAAGCTGATGCAGACCACTCTTGAGGTAGAACCTACCACTGACGCACCTGTTGCTGCAACAACTGAAGCCTCTTTGCCTGTGGAGGAGGAAATAGATGATGTAATAATGAACATTTCTGATGTTTTTGACAATTTTGCCTACGAGGCTCATTTAATTAAGTACGACAATTTTGCTTACTTGTTTGATGTTCTACCTTACGGCACCATGCATTCATATGATCATACACATAACGTCTTTAACATTCATGACACATCATTAAACAAAATTAACTTGGGTACAAAAGAGTAGCCAAAAATGGTGACAATTTCCAATGATTTGACTCCTGAAGAAAAAAGAGAGATCACGAATGTACTTAAACGTCACGTGGCAGCGTTTGCTTGGTCATATGAGGATATGCCTGGAGTGGATAGACAGATCACTAAACACCGTATCCCAACTGACCCTTGGATCAAGCCAGTAAAACAAAAACTGCATCGTTTAAGGCCTAAATGGGCAAAAAAGGTCAAGATTGAACTGGCAAAGCAGATTGAAGCTAAATTCTTGGAACAGGTTGAATACCCGACATGGCTAGCCAACATTGTCCCAGTAGTAGACGGAAAAGTCAGAGTATGTGTAGACTTCAGGGATCTGCATAAGGCCTCCCCAAAGGATGATTTCCCCCTACCCCATATCAATGTACTAGTTGACAACGTAGCAAGGGCAGCTATGGATTCCTTCATGGATGGCTTCTCAGGCTATAACCAGATACTAATGGCGATAACTGATAAGATCAAGACAGCATTCATCATTGAATGGGGTGTATACTGCTACAAGGTAATGCTATTTGGTTTGAAAAATTCCTGGTGCAACATATCATTGGGCCATCACAACCCACTTGCATGATATGATCAATAAGGAGGTGGAAGTTTATGTGGATGATATGCTTGTTAAATCCAACACCAGGGAGGAGCATCTAGCTATCCTAGACATGTTTCTCATCAGAATCGAGAAGTATAAACTATGCCTGAACCCAAAAAAGTGTGTATTCAGGGTCACATCAGGGAAGCTCTTAGGGCATATAGTCAGCCAAAAAAGAATTGAGATGGATCTTGATAAAAGCAAAGCCATCAGGGATATGCCCACACCAAAAACTGAGAAAGAAGTCTTGTCTTTCCTGGGGTCTCTACAGTATGTAAGCAGATTCATCGCCAGACTCACTACCATCTACGAGCCAATCTTCAAACTACTTCAACAAGACCAACCAATAGTTTGGAACGATTAGTGCCAAGTAGGGTTTGATAAAATCAAATAATACTTGTTAAGCCTACCCCTCCTACGCCCACCAGAACCTGGAAAGCCCTTGGTCCTATACCTAGCAATCGAGGAATCATCGATTGGAGCAATGCTGGTGCAAGAACACGAAGAAAGAAGCGAACATGCAATATACTACTTAAGCAAGAAATTACTCGAGTATGAGTCATGCTACACCTTGGTGGAGAAATTATGCACAATGATGGTTTGGTTGACAAAGAAACTATGACATTACTTCTAATCTTATCATATAAAAGTCATCGCAAAGATAGACCCAAGGAAGTACTTATGCCAGTCGCCAACACTAGCTAGAAAACTCTCCCGATGGTTATTGCTGCTTGATAAGTGTATAATTCACTTATTATCATTATAATTATATAATATAAAAACTATAGTTTTAGTCATTATTATACTTCATATAAAAGATTTCACGTGGTAGGTAGTTATTTTTTATGCAAATGCAGATACTAGGTATATCTTGGGAGTAAAATGAACTAAAGTGGAATTCTATGAAAAAAGAGTGAAAAAGGTGCAAAATGATATATGGGACTTGAAGATTGGGCTTAGGATCGAAGCTATCAAAGATCAGTGAAGTTATAAGGAGATTTCTGAAGAAAACTCAATTCACGATCACAACAATACCTCGCGGTCGTGACCTATTCACTTCAAAAAGAGAAATCTACTTCAGAAATAGAAATCTACCAATCAAAGGTTCAAGGTCACGAATCACATATCGTGGTCACGAACATGGACAGTTTTCTGGTATTATCTTGTCGATTACGAATCGCTAGATAAGCATGATCAACCGCCATCAACTACCAACGAACAAACACTTATTTAGGAATCAACCAATCATGAAAAGGTGCCTATCCATTGTGGATTGAATCAAAGCCTCTCAACCAATCACATTGAAGAAATGCAATCTTTTAGCAATGGACGTGACTCTTCGTTTGGATATATGTAACCCTTCGAACTCTTTAAATAGGGCTCTAAATCTCACAAATTTCATGGCACATGGTGCAGTGAGACAGAGGGAAAATATTAGAGTGCATGAGTGAGATATAGTGTGTGTATAGATAGAGAGTTCGCTACGTTCATAAGTACTAGTGAGAAAATGTTTAAGTGATTCGAATCCTTGTTTCGATCACTAGATTTCTATATATTCTCAAGCGATTATTGTATAAGTGTACTTGCAAATCACTTATCAATAAAAGTTTTCGTTCTTCAATATTCATTTATTCGATATTCGCAAAGAATAGCATCCTAGCGGAGGTTCTGTACAGGCCGAGACCGAATTCAAAGCAGACATAGGAATTGCAGGAATTGATGACTCCCATTAAAGAGTGGATACGGTTTAATCAACTTTAGCTTTCACTTGCATACCTTACAACTTTGCTTTACTTTCTACTTATACTTTCTATTTTGAAGTTTATGATATGTCTAGGTGTCATAATGCGTATTTCGTGCTAAGTCCTTTATGTTAATCAAGTTATATGCGTTGGCATTAATTTTAAGAGTAATTTCAGGGTTAACAATATCGTGTATAATCACTGGATCTGTGATATAAAGCTGTTTAGTGAGCCAACATTTTTGGAATGGTAACTTGCTAAATGTGGCTATGTGAGAGCGACCCGTACTAAGCATA
>CATIWQ010076344.1:0-11364 GCA_949673415.1 Euphorbia schlechtendalii | reverse complement strand
GAGTGTCTAGAACCGATTATGTTAAATTAGTCTAGTGAACATAATAACTTTGTTGAACTTGCATGTTTTCTTTGCTATACTTATTTCGTAGGAAAACTCTATATATTTAGAATCTCTAGTCTTCCATACATATATCTATCCGTTCTTCATTCTAATCCTCCCAACTAAAATCCAAAAATACTTTATTTTCTTTATTCCATTTTTCTTGTTGATCTTTAGAGCTAGTCCTTCCTTGTGGGATCGATATCTTTTAAAACTACATCGTAACTGTATACTTGCAGTGGTCACAATTTTTCTATTTAGATAAGTGGTACTGACAACACCTGTTCATATTTGAACTTATATCTTATCGGTAGGAAAGTGGGAGACAAGGTTTTCATTTTCATTATTAAATAAAAAAAATCCTAGGAGTTAGTAGAGTCGAAACCTTGCGAACAAGTTTTTGGCGTCGTTGTTGGGGAAGGCAAGTGCGTTTTAAAGATCAAATTACCAGAGAATGGGCAATTATATTTTATATATTATTTAAATTATTTTTTTTATTTTTCTTATTTATATTTTTTTGTTATTAACATATTTTTCTTGCTTATTCATTGAGTTTTTTTTCTAGAGTGTGCATGCTAAGTACGCGTAGTTCGGGAGAAAGTTTGGAGTCTTTCGAATCAGAAATAGAATGATTTGGTAGGATAAGAAGATAGAAATATAAGAGACAAGAAAGAAATATGGCTAACAATCAAGACCAAGTTGAAAACCCAAACCCAAATCCAAATCCAAACTAGGATCAACCTCAACCAAGGCTCATGGTTTATGTTATTTCGACCATCAACGGTAACAATAAAGGAATTGCTAGACCACCCATTGATGCGAATCAATTTAAAATAAAACTAGCATTACTTCAAATGATTAGCAACCATGTGCAATACTATGGTCTACCCAATGAAAATCCGAATTCTCACATTGCAAACTTTTTGGAAGTTTGTGATACTTTCAGAATGCCCAATGTTTCTGAAACAATTAAACTTCACTTATTCCCATTTACACTCTATGATAAAGTGAAAGTTTGGTTAAATTCATTAACCCCAAATTCAATCACTACCTGGAACTAATTAGCCCAAGCCTTTTTGACTAAATATTTCCCTTTAGCAAAAACCGTAAGACTCATTAAAGAAATCACTTCCTTTACCCAAAAAGCTAGTGAATCCTTATACGAAGCCTGGGAATGTTATAAGGAACTTCAACGAGTTTATCCTCATCATGGTTTACCTCAGAATGTTATTCTGTAAACTTTCTACAATGGAATAAATCATGCAATAAGAAGAGCAATTGATGCTATGGCTGCGGGATCTCTAATGAAGAAAACTAGTCAAGAAGCTTTTGAACTTTTGGAAGCTATGGTAAGTAACAATAGTATGTGGCCAGTGGAAAGAGCACAAGTAAGTATTACTAATCCTACTCATTCACATGCTGCATCTACATCTTCTAGTTCAGTTTAAAAGGTCAATGACTTAGATTCTATTTCTATTATGCAATCATAAATATTTGCTTTAATTAACAAGATAGATAATATGTATATATGTAAAAATAACCCTATGACATGTGAAAATTATGGTCAAATTGGACACACTACTTTTGAGTGTAACTTTAACCCATTTGTAGGGGAGCAATTAAGTTATGTTCAAAGTTAAGGGAATTCTTATAACAATAATGGAAATTGTTATAGAAATTCTAATTGGAAGTATGGTGATAATCAACAAAAGAATTACCAGAGTACTGATAGAATAGGGTAATTAACAAGTAAAATAGATAAGTTTATAGAAGGAGTTTGTAATAAGCAATCAGAGTTGGAAGAATATTACAAAAAGTTAGAAAATAAGATGGTTCAAATGTTTAAAAATCAATCATCTTCCATTCATAATTTGGAAATACAAGTTGGTCAATTAGCGAGTGTTATCCCATCTAGAGGGAAAGGCCATCTACCTATGGGATTGATAACTTTTAGAACTACATCATAACTATATACTTGTAGTGGTCACCATTTTTTTATTTAGATAAGCGGTACTAACAACACCTGTTCGTATTTTGAACTTATATCTTATCGGTAGGAAAGTGGGAGATAAGGTTTTCGGTTTCATTATTAAATAAAAAAAATCCTAGGAGTTAGTAGAGTCGAAACCTTACGAGCAGGAGTTCCCAATCATTAGGAATGATAATGGCATCTTCATTGCCGGATTTGAGGAGCTGGGTGCCTGAATTAGGCATATTGAGGATGCTCCCTGTCAACAGCGAGCAAATCAATGTAGATTTGCCTTCAAAGTCCATCACCAGGACATCATTAGAACCTTCTATAGTGTAGAGATGAGTATAGAAAGCCCTAATGAGGCCTATGATTTATGGTCCCTCCATCTTTAGGAAGGAATTGAGGTTTTGCTGCTTGATAACTCTGTGCATGGTTTTGTTGAGCAATGATCCTTCATAGTTCACTTCAAAGACTAGACCAAAATCCAAGCCATCATCCCAGCTTACTCTTTCCAAAGTAGTACCCTCTTCAAGAGTAAACTTTTCAGTTTTTCCTTCTACATTCACAATGGTCTTCATGATTGTAGTCTTCAGGATTCTGAAGGTTGTCTTGGTTCTAGCCATTTGAGAGAGGATTGAAATAAGAAGAAATTAGGGTTCGAATGCTTTGATGATTCAAATTTGCAAAAAGCAAGTGACCCATTTCCTTCAATAGTTCAACTTATATAAACGATCTCAACTCTCCTAATACATGTCACGATCTTAACTTCTGATAAACAATGAACGCTGTGATTAACCTCTAAATTAACCGCCTTAGATGAATGGTGAGATTAAAATAAAATGTTTCAAATTCACGCATGTGTTAATTTAAAAAATGCATATTCGAAAATAACTGCGAACTCTTCGTCATGCCGTTTCTTCAAAGACTTGACGGTGTTATCCACGTTTCATCTCATGCTTGATCTCCAACACTTAGCCAAATTTTTGAGATTTTCATCCTTCTTCTTCATCTTGGATTATCTATACCAATCAATTACCTCAGTACACAGAATTGTTCCTTTGGCAATGGTTTGGTGAAAATATTAGCACGCTGTTCCTCTGATGGAACATACTCCAGCTTGACATCTCCTCATAGCACATGATCTCTAATGAAGTAATGCCTGATGTTGACATGCTTCATTCTCCCATGCTAAACTATATTCTTGGATAAGTTAATTATACTCTTGTTATCACACATAACTTCGAGATAATTAGACTTGATGCCATAAGCTTCCAGTTGCTGCTTTATCCAAAGAAGTTGTGCTACGCAACTTCCTACTTCCATGTACTCAGCTTCAGATGTACTCAGCGTAATAGAATTTTACTTCTTATTGTACTATGAGACAAGACACTTTCCAAGGAAATGACATCCTCTTGTTCTACTCTTCCTGTCGAGTTTGTCTTTTCCATAATCAGCATCTTTGAATCCCGTAGGAGTGAAATCTGAACTACTAAGATACCATAGACCTGCTTTAATCGAGCTTTACAAGTATGTAAGAATCCTCTTCATAGCTGCTAAGTGAGATTTTCTAGGGTCAGCTTGATACCGAGCATAGTAGCACACAGTATACTATATGTCTGGCCTACTAGCTGTGAGATAAAGAAGAGAACCAATAATTCCTTTGTAGAATTTGCTATCCACAGGTTTACCAGCTTCATCTTTACTCAAGATAGTATTTGTAGCCATAGGAGTGGACATTGGCTTCAAATGTTCCACGTCAAATTTTTTAAGAACTTCTCTCGCATACTTAGACTGATAGATGAAGATTCCATCATTAATCTGCTTGATTTGAAATCTAAGAAAGAAATTGAGCTCTCCCATCATAGACATTTCGAACTCGCTCTTCATCTGCTTGTTGAATTCTTTGCACAGCTTCTCATCAGTTGCTCCAAATATAATATCATCAACGTATATTTGGACAAGCAACATGTCATCTTTTCATCACTTGATAAACAAAGTTGTATATTCTTTTCCCCTTTTATAGCCTTTGCTGATAAAGAAATTGGTTAGCCTCTCATACCAAGCTCTTAGAGCCTACTTCAATCCATAAAGAGCTTTCTTCAATTTGAAGACATGCTCAGGACTCTTCACATCTTCAAAGCCTAGATGCTGGTGAACATAGACTTCTTCTTGAATGAATCCATCCAGGAAATCACTTTTGACATCCATTTGAAACAATTTGAAGTTCATATGGGATGCGAAAGCACAAAGGATTTGAATGGCTTCAGGATGAGCTACTGGAGCATAGGTCTCATCATAATTAATGCCTTCTTACTAGTTGTAGCCTTAAGTAACAAGCCTGGCCTTATTCTTGATAACAATGCCATCTTCATCTAGCTTGTTCTTGAATACCCATTTGGTGTCGTTAATTGATTTTCCTTTAGGCCTAAGAACTAGATCCCAAACATCATAGTGCTTGAACTGATCTAATTCCTCTTGCATTATAATCATCCAATATTCATCTCCTTCTGCATCTTCAAACTTCTTGGGTTTGATCAAAGAAATGAAGGCTGGATAACTCATCATCCGACTAAGCTGACCTCGCATCATTACAGGATTCTGAACATCATCAATAATGTTGTCTAGCGGATGGTTGCGATGAACTCTAATCTCTCTTGGTAGACTTGGGTCAACTGCTGGAGGATCAACAATTGGATGCTAAGATGGAGGTTAATCTTCACCATCGTTGAAGTTGATAGAAAGATCTTCATCATCGTCTTTGGCTTCCTTAGTTGGGGGCTTTTGTGCTGAGTTGGGTAGCACAGCTTGTGGCATACTACGTTGATTTGAAAACCAAGGAACTCCTTCATCTTCATCAGAGGGATGTCTTTCTACATTGTTAGTTTCATCGAAATCTACATGCATAGACTCCTCTAAAAGGTCGGTACGCTTCACACATATTATATATGCTCAACTGTTAGTTGAGTACCCCAAAAAGATACCTTCATCGAACTTAGGATCAAACTTTCCTAATTGCTACTTGGTGTTAAAAATATAGCACTTACACCCAAAAGATCTGAGATGAGCAATCTTAGGCTTCCGCCCTTGCCAAAGCTCATAGTGTGTTTTCTAAAAAATTGGGCGAATTAAAACCCGATTCAAGATATAACAAGTTGTGTTAATAGCTTCTCCCCAAAAGTACTTTGGTAAATTGTTATCACTCAGCATGGATCAAGCCATCTCAACTATTGTTCTATTCTTCCTTTCTACAACCCCATTTTGTTTCAGCGTATGAGGAGAAGAGAAGTTGTGGTAAATACCATGCGCTGAACAGAATTCTTTGAAATAGAAATTCTCGAATGCACGTCCATGATCACTTTGGATTCTACAGATTTTAACTTCAGTTTCATTTATTATCCATTTACTAAGCTTGACAAAAGATTCATGAGTCTCGTCTTTGCTACTCAGCAAGACTACCTATGTGAACCTCATGATGTCATCTACTACCACAAATGAGTACCTCTTACCACTCAAGCTCATAGGCTGAAGTGGGCTGAAAAGATCAAGGTGGAATAACTCCAACAGTTGCTTAGTTACAATATGATCTATTGATCTAAATGATTTCTTAACTTGCTTACCAAGTTGATAAGCAGAGCACAGTTTATCCTTCTCAAAGCTGATATTGGTTAAACCCACAACTAATTCCTTTTTTGCTAGTTTTGACAAAATGTTCATATTAATATGACCCAACCTTTTGATACCACTTGTTGGTCCGTAAACATGCTCTTAGCAATAGCAGAGGGGGGGGGGTTAAATGCTTAATCTTGGTTACTTTTTAGATTTTTAAAGTTTAATCGCCAAGTTTGGTTTTTATATGCATGTTGAGCGCTATATAAAAATGAATAAACTGCTTAGCTTTGCTGGCACAGTTTATCTTCAATCTTTAGCTGAGTGAGACTTACTCAGCATAGATTAGATAACAAGCAATATAATGAATGAGAGAGAGATGAATGAGCTGATCGCTAATCAAGCTAAAAGCTTAAAGTTAGAATGTCAACACCTGAGATTTATCCAGGTTCAGCCCATAGCCTACCTCCAGTCCCCGGATAATGCTTTAATCCACTAGTGAGTCATTCCTTCAATAGGTGAAGAAGCCTTTATAGCGGGTAGACATGACTACAGAAAGAACCTTTCTTTCTAACTACCGCTCAACTCAGTTTGGGTACCCTTCCCAAACTGACACTCAGATTAGAATAAGAATGCGAACTGAATTCAAATTATAGAAACATTGAATCCTTAAAATGTTAATATAAGTAATTTCTCTCTATTACAAATAGATAAGGCTTTTGATGTTTGCTGATTAGCGGTGGAATTTCTTTGGAAGCTAGAGTAATTTGCGTAGTGTTTTATCTCTTAAGAAATTCGAGGTGATTCACCAAGTTTGAACATTTGCTCTAGTCTTCTATTTATACTTTGAAGCTTTGAGAAGTAGCCGTTGCAAACTTTACGATATTGCTGATCTTCAATTTCTCATCTCTTTTAGTCTTTTGAATCTTTCCGTTGGAGACAGATTCAAGGAGGTTTAGAGATAGAAATTGAACGTTGAGGCGCAATAAAATTCCATTAACAAATTCTCGTTTATCTTCAAGCAATCTGGTTCTGAGAGAGGCGTGCTACAATGTAATGTGGAGTCTTCCCGTTGGATGACCTTGTTGACGTTGGCAGAATCGCGTAGAGACACTTGAGATGCAACGCATAACAAAAATTCCTTTATACTTGGATTGTAGCGAGGAATCTCTAACAACCGTACTAATATTTTTGACATTGTGAGGACCACATGAATCTTTGTTAATTTCAATGCCTTTTATCCTGAAAAGCACTAAAAGAATATTCCATTCCATCATAGACAACGTTAGTCGCACATTTGTCATTATGTCTCTACGAGTCATACAGAACATGCTTTTAATTAAATATAAGTAGAAACTCAGCACGAGCTGAGTGACATAATTCTAAACTATGTAGTACTCAGCATGCACTTAGCTTTTCTTATTCTAAGTCATAACATAATTAATTATCCAGCAAAACTGAGTTGTTCTACCTTGAATGAACTCAAGTCAGCTTTATTAATTAAGAGTCTACTTAGTACTCAATTAATTTCACTATCCTAGACGGTTTGCTATTTCCAAAACTACTTAGTATTGTGAAGTACTATTAACTTGGGTTCTACAGAACTTAAACATGGACCTTGTTTGTTTTGCAATATATGTGGACTCTTGGCATAATGGAATAATTATTATGTACCAATCTTGAGCATGATCCCTTAAATTAATAATTCAAAAGAGCTAAAAAATGTTATTATCATAATCATATCCATTGTTAATTCCTAGACTAGGGCGAGACCAGCTAGACTAACGAAATCCCTATAACAATATTAAGGAGGTAAAAGTCTTCCCACCATAAGTCATGATACGAACCTGATTAACGGATTTAAGAACATGTACAATATGCTTTCCCTTAGCATGTGTTTGACCATAACACTAGATAAGGTTAAAGCCTTAACCAAAATGCTTTAGTTGTCCATATTATTAGAGTTAATGCCAGATTGGAGACATATTTGAGGAGTCATACAATTGGGAATGCATGTCTTCAGAAAGAGAACTTAACTGGACTAGCAATTGCATGGAATGCAGAAGGAAGGATTCCAACCATGGCTATCTATTGTGGCTTGACCTACTAAAGCGGGGTCACCTTAGATGAATTATGGATGCTACCTACTAAGGAAAATGGTTTTAACCATGTTTCTTGAATTTAATAGAAGGGACTATTTGAATGTCAATAAAAATAGTAGGAAATATGTGTGTGAGAGGATGACGTTCTACCCGCACGGTCGCCGCGAGGTGTCAGCCCCATGAGATAGGGCATGGGGTTTTCGAAAATAATTTTATGGTTGTGGAAAGGAGTCCAAAGACTCGAGGCCTAAACCTCTAGCCTACGTCATACGGAGTCACCACCTGTATCAGCTCCTCCGGGAAATTCGGTACAGCCTAGATCCGTTAAGCCTAAATGATACGGTAGTATAGAGATTCAGGTGCAGATGAGTTACTTATTTCATCGTTATTTAAGTCATATTAGAAAAGTGGCTACCATATTCCAATATTTTGATATCCCATTCTAGATCATTTTCAAGTTATAATTTATCATGCATACGGAAGACAATAAATAAGTGCAGAAAGTAAACACATAGGGCCTTGTCTAGGGGGATTATTTACAAATTTTAGGGATGGGGAATACAATTTGCCTAAAATATATGAGATCTAGGTAAATGAATACATCCATATCCTATTATACAACCGATCTAACAAAGATATAATTTTTATTAAAGTGCGATACCTGAAGGAAAATAAATCCTAACATACATCTAACCTAATATACCTGTATCCACAAAGATTAGCACGAAATATTTTCATAACACAAAAAATGTACCAATGCACCAAGTATGTTCAGTTTGAATATTTGGAAGACCCGTGTGGTCGAGTGAAATAAGAAGTGACAACAAAGGCTCGTTATTTCCATTATAAAAATGATCCATTTTTATACAAATATGTTGCTCATTTTATTAATAAAAATACCGCATGTGAATTTTGTCAGTTCGGATATCCGTGAATGGGGTGTTCCCTTTGTAGGGGTTTTCTAGTCTAAACTTAATTATTCACAAATACATGGAAGTCAATTCTAAGCCCATGAACATAATCGCTATCTTTCGTATATATTCCGAAAAAATTCAAGTACGGTAATAATTTTATCTTGGTTAATAGGAAACCATTATTTAAATTTTCCCTCGGGATATATCCAAAAGACTAATACAACACATAATTATTCTACTGATATTGATATGTTCATGTAAACAAGTCATTTTTAGTTAATTAACCCATAATTAGTGAATAGTATGTAAATTAGTATTCTGGAAAATAAAGGTAACACCGAAATCTAGTAACTCAGAGGCTCACCCTGTAGTCGAGAATCCACTTCTTTGAGATCCACAAAGATCCTCTGAGAAGCCCTCCTTGTTTCATTATTTGTATGACGTAGTGATTTGGCTAGAGAAAACAAAGAGATGGGACAAGTGTTACTCCACAAACTTAAAGCATAATGACTTTTGTGTAGTTAGGGACTATGTTGATGACTTCTCCACTAATTTTATTAGATTAAAACTTAACAAAGATGATGGAAAGTAGCTTTGACATAAATATGAACTAGAGAAATGGTTCCCTTCAATTTCTCTCAACTTTGGTGATTCTAAATCTCAAGATTACCTAAAGAAATCCTAGAAATCCTAAGTTCATACCTTTTCTATGAACTTCTCTTAGCCTTTTTTTTAACAAAAATGTTACTTAATCTAGGAATTACACCCCAAAACTAACTCAAAACACAAGAAAATGCAAGTTTTTCTTCGAAATCAAGAGAGCTCTCTTTACTGTTGCTTCTATGCATGAAAATGACCTCCCTTTTGTTTGAACATGAGCCCTCCTTTTGTAGGAGAGCTCCCTTCAATCTAAATACAAAATTCATAATTATTTAGCCCACATTTTCACTTTTTTACCTCCCCAATCTAAGGGAGGAGGACCCTCTCCAGCCACCCTACAGTGTGCAGCTGCTGAAGAGGTCAACAAAGGGTATAAGGGCTCTAGAGAACTACTGCATCCATTATTCTTGAAATTCTACAATTCTGCTGCTGCTAACTCAGCAACATCGGTAGCGATGTTGCAATGTCGACATCGATATTGGTAATATAGATACCGATGTTAGTAACATCGGTGTTGGTGCTTTTTGGTCTAACTTTGGTTCGAATTGGGCTTAGTTACTGCTGAGGTGGCAATATCGGTGTCACTGTGGTAATGCCGACACAGATGTTTCCAATGCCAATACCGATGTTATCACATTAATATGGGCATTGGGTCTAACTTTATCTGAGCCTTGAATGGTTTAAATGAAAAAAGGTTGCCTAAGGTTTGTCAGAAATGAGGAATGCTTCTCCCAAGAACCTATGAGACTCTATCAAAGTGGAAGACTAATAAAGGAAAATAAATTATAGCTTCATCATTGAACTCGCTAGTGAGGATTAAAATCCCGTGCTCATAGGCTGCTCCTCGTGGGATCACTGCTGATATGAGATAAGTATAGTCCCACGATTGAAAGAGGAGTGGGGTTAGAGGTGATACCGGCTGGTCATGGTTGGCACTTCCCTATGTGGGGTCTTTGTGATAATCTGGCGCTTTACATCCTAGCATCATGTTGGCGGTATTCCCATGCTCCTTTTGAGTTGTTTGTTCATTAATAGTTTCCTCCTGAATGTCGATCTTTCACTCGTTTCTATCACTAAGGAAAAGTTTGAAAGAGGTACAGACTATAGAAAGTTTGTTTACTGTAATAAGTTGGAAAAGGTGCGGACTATAAAAAGTCCATTGACTGTAATAAGTCAGAAAAGGTGCGGATTGTAGAAAGTCCATTGACTATAATAAGTCAGAAGAAGGCATGGACTGTGGAAAGTCCTTTGATTGTAATAAGTAGGAAAATGTGCGAATTGTGGAAAGTCCATTGACTGTAAAAATTTAGAAAAGATGTGGACTATAGAAAGTCCATTGATTGTAATAAGTCGAGAAAGATGTGAACTATAGAAAGCCCATTTGACTGTAATAAGTCGAAAAAGGGTATGGACCGCAAAAGGTCCGTTGACCGTAATAAGTCAAGGAAAATGTGGACTGTAGGAAGTCCATTGACCGTGGTAAGTCATGAAAAATGTGGACCTAGGAGGCCCATTTCTTATCTCGAGCTCAGGATATAGGAACTTTTAGTATAACCTTGTAAAGTCATAAGTTCATGAAGATCAGGCGCATCCTTTTCATCTGTGTTCCGCCATGGTAGAAAATCTTCTAGCACCGCTTAATCCTATAAAAAGAAGAGAAAAAAAATAAGAAAGCAATGTCGGTACCGATGTCAATGTTGGCAACACCTACACTGACATTGACTTCCAGGGACATAATCCCTTAAAATCCAAAAAATTCTTTCTTTCCCCCCTCCTCATCGATTTTCTCCCCCAAAAAACCTCTACTTCCTCTTTTTCGATGATTTTTCTGACTTTCCATCATGAGAACTAAGACCAAGGCTAAGAAGCCCCTCAATATCGCCGCCTCGTCTCTTGTTCGCCACTTTTCTACTAATAAGTTTAATAATTTGTTTGCAAGATTTGGCTATATATTAATGGTGCCAAAAACTTGTTCATGTAAAGTATAGGTGTTGTCAGCACCTCTTATCAAATAGAAAAATGATGATAACTGCAAGTATACAGTTGCGATGTAGTTTTAAAAGATATC
>CATIWQ010076334.1:0-22275 GCA_949673415.1 Euphorbia schlechtendalii | reverse complement strand
AATTTTCAGGAAATTTAATTAATAGGTTAGTGGGCGGTTGCATCCCCCGATTTTTAAAGCCTTGTAATTTTATTTTCCGCATTTACTTTCCGCATTTATTTACAGTTTTTGTGGATGGTTTATTTTTCCGCTTTGTGAATGATTTACTATTTCTCAATATATGAATCATGCATTAAAATTCCAAAAACGACCTAAGTGCGAATATGCATAATTAAAAGAAAACGGTTTTCTGTAGATGTAATTTAATGTGATCCAATAAGAAATAAGCAACTTATCCCCGACCCGAATCTCTATGTCTTGGTGGGCCGTCCCCCGGACGTTAAGCCTTACAAGACTCTAATTCCTGGAAAGAGCTAATCCAGGTGGCGACTCCACACTGAGAGACGGCGGATTCGGGTTCGAACCGATCTTAAACATTTTCGTCTTTTTCTCTATTTAACCTTTTTTCCGGGTCCCAGACCCGGTGCTTTTCCTTCTTTTTTTCAAAATACCCCGGTGGACCGCGCCTATGACCCCCGCGCGCTCTCGGCCCACCGCTCCGTGTCACCCGCTCACAGAAAGAAGCCTTGCATAAGAGGGATGAAGCCTGAAGATGGCCTCCCTAGCTTTGCTACTGCGACGGATGGCTGAAACCCTTGCTGATAACCTGGCTACCCCGATTGAACTAACTGCCCTAAAATAAACTAATTGGCCACAATTCTTTCCTAACCACTACTGCCTAAAGTTTAACCTATGCCAAAACTCATTTGACCCAATAGGAGAAAAAACTATGCTTGAGGGAGGACTAATCCTGTCTGGCTAAATACTTGCTCCGGTTGTGAATGCCCTACACCAAACTAACTACTAGATAATGGGAATGTGAGGAGCAGAACTAGGCCTCCTAGCCATAGGATGGCTAGATGTGGTGGGACCTTGGAGATTCACGATGAACTCCTAATTGGATAACCTATCTGAGGTATGGTCCTCTTGCTACCGAGGATGGATGTGGAATTGCATCGTCTAAGCGAACTGGTCATTACATAGGGCCGTGCTTAAAGCATTTGCGATTTCTTAACTTGAACCCATCTATTGGATTGTTTGCCTATTGCGAACACCCTAATCTTCTCCCTTGAACCATTCTTTGGACCTGCTATCTCAAAAACCTACCGTGAACCAAAAACTAACCTTTGCACTGAACCAAAACCTGAACCTGAATCCGAACCTAGATTTTCACTCAAATGCGTGTGCGGAAGACCCTGTACTAGTGATCCGGCTTGGTGAGCCACATTGGGAAAGATCCAAATTAGGCGACAAACTGGCCTCCTCCTCCTCTAAGCCTTAACTGAAGCAATCACAACCAACTACCATTAGAAATGAAATGCATGTTTGACTAACTTGAGACCGATGCATGAAATGTGTATGAGATGGCTACGACACAAGGGTTAGTATGATATGATGATGAATAAAACTGTTGCTTAAAGGTCCAGCTTAGATGAAGGAGGGTATGCCAATCCTTTTGGAACAAACCAGTAAAGATCGCCTATTACCCATTTAGTAATAAGCTATCTAAAATTTTTCTTCAGGAATCAAAATCATGCCACATGGATGTGAAAGGGTATGTTTGTCAATCCATTTGAAACAAACAACCTATGGTCAAGGTTTACCATACTGCCCGTGTGGCAGCAAATAGAGTGATGCCGTTTTGGCGAAAAGATGATAAGTTTGCCAATCCTTTTGAAACAAACAAATAAAAAATAAACAAGGGGTCACATATTATCTAAGTAATAATACGCTCTTGATTTTGAGAATCAATCACTATGGATTTTCCTCATCGATTTTGAATTCAGGTAAACATTGTGTTGTACCTTAGGGTTTAAACTATGATAGGTTTATGACTCCAAATGAGTAGAGGTTCGAGTGCTAAGTAGGCACCACTTTAATTATGGGTGATCCTAACCCTAAGTGACGTTGTCTCATACTATCTTCTAAAACTCTGTAAGTGACATTAATGTAATATTGGGGAAATGACACGTGTGTGTATACTTTTGTGTCTACATAAAAGATCATGGTTAGCATGATGCTTAATACATATAAACATTGTGAGCGGACGGTGTTCGACCCACGCGATCACCACGAGGCACCGGCCCCATGAGATGGGGCATGGTGTTTTCAAAAAAGAATGGTTTGAAAGTGTGATTGAAGATGGATTTCAAGTTTTAAAGACCCGAGACCTAAATATCTAGCCTTTATTAAAAAGTCGCCACCCAGATAAGCTCTTCCGAGAAAATTTGGTACAAATTAGATTCGTTTGCCTAATCTATACCATAGTACAGAGATTCGAGTTCGAATGAGTTACTTCATTGTCATTTGAGTTATATTGCACTATGTCAGAAACAATGTTTATAATATTCAAACTAAACTAGATATTTTCGGCTTATGATTATTTTATCGCGCAAGTATAAAGACATAAATAAATAAATTGCGGAAAGTAAATGCGCCTAATCTACAGGGGACTAATTGTATTTTTGGATGGGGGATTACAAATCACCTAAATACATCAGAATCTAAGGGATACAATCGCCTAGAATACATCAACATCTAATAAATATCACAATTGATTTCAAAATTAAATGTGATAATTGAAGGAAAAGTAAATCCTAACATGCATCTAAACCTAATCTACCTTTATCCACAAAGCTTAGCATAAATAATATTGCACATCACAAGTAGTTGCAAGTATATTCATTTTGAGTTTTCACGAGACCCGAATAATCTAATTTAAAACAACGAGGGATTTAAAAATTTTTCATGTGAAAAAGGTTCATTTTATACACATAAATATTTAATCATTTTTATTTAGTGAAAATGCCACATGTTAATGTTTTGTCAGATTGGTTATCCAGGAACTTGGGTTCCCTTCGTCAAGGTTTCCTAACACACTTCATAACAATATTAGTGAAATAAATCTAGGTCAAAACAAAACAAGTAAAATGATGTTATTGAAGCCGCTCCGAAAGGGGAATCATTAAAGTTAGTAGAATAATATCCCCATAAAGGGGAACTAACTTTAACCATTCGAACACATTTCAGATCGATTTCAAGTTCCAAACAATTCACAAATATGTATTTTATGTTATTAAAAACTCAAATTTTAAGTCTGAATGGTCACCATTAACCCGCTTGAACATAAATTAATAAGTAAAATTTTTTATTATTCTATCTGCACTACAATGTTGTAGCAACATTGCTGACGTTGTTAATGACATTGCAATACCAATAACGGTATAGCAATGCCGTTAATGGCATTGCAAGGATAGACAAAATCAATTTTCATAGTTTTTATTTTAAGTATCAAATACATATATCAAACATAAACATGTGAAGTACGATTCTGAGAACTCAGAGGCTCACCCTGTTGTCATGAATCCACTTTGCTAAGGTTCATGAATTCTTCAAAAAGTCCCCCTTGTTTCTTTGGTTCAATTTTTGGTTCAGTTGATGAAAAGTCTTTGAATGAAGAGTAAGAGCTAATCTTTTGAGGGAAATGAAAATCATAGAATATATTAGTCTCTTCAAGAAGGGAAAAAGGAAGTGGTTTTCTTTCAATTTTAGACTTTGAAAAGAAATGAATGAAAATCTAGCTAACTTTGTGAAAAAAGAGTAAGTATTCCAAATGTGTGGAAATACTTACCAAAACTATCTACACTAAGTTCTATAGAGTTAGAACTTAGTGAAAGTAGTTGAAGAAATGACAAACTCTAGTTTTTCTCACTTTCTAAACTCAAGTCTTTTGTAAGAACTAACACTCAAACTTGTTTAAACAATCCCAAATAATCCAAGTTCATACCCTATTCATGAACTTACACTCACTAACTTGAAACTCTAAGTAACTATGTACTTAAAGACCCAACTTAGCTTCAAAACACACAAGAAAAATTGAAATTCAAATTTTGAACTTTTGAACTCTCTTCCTTGCCTTATTGCATAAAAATGAGCTCTCCCTCTCTTTGAAACTTCAGCTCTAACTTAAATAGATCTCTTCAATCCAAAGTCAACTTAGTTTTAGACTTAGGCCATACTTTCACTTTTAGCTTTTTGGCTTTTGTCAATCCAAATACACATGTTGGATGGAAACTTCGTGATGATTGGAGGCTTTCATCTTGGTGCTGCATTATTGGGAACTCGTCTCTCTGTGCCCCTTGTAAATTGCCCTTTTTGTAATGGTTTCCCCTTGAAGGTTGAGCTCTGGCTTGTTGCTACCACTAGGACCGTTGGGGGAAGGACATCATCCATGTGCTTCTGTTCCTTCAAATGAAAACCTTATGCATAGACCGCATGGAGTCTGAAGCAAGATGCAGACTCTAAACGATCTGAAAGAGGATGGGGACTATAGAAAGTCCATTGACTGTAAAAAAAGTTTGAAAGAGGGTGTGGACTGTAGAAAGTCCATCGATTGTAAAAAGCCAAAAAAAAGGTACGGATTGTAGAAATTTCATTGACTGTAAAAAGTGGGAAAAAGGATGCGGCCTAAAGAAAGTCCGTTGACTGTAAAAATTCGATAAAAGGTGCAGACTATAGAAAGTTCATTGATTGTAAAAAATCAGAAAAGGATGCAGATTGTAGAAAGTTCATTTATTGAAAAAAGTGTGAAAGAGAGTGTGGACTGTAAAAAGTCCATCAATTGTAAAAATTTGGAAAAGGTGCGGGCTGTAGAAAGTCCGTTGATTGTAAAAATTTTGAAAAAGTTGAAGAGATTCAATGCAAGCCATGAATGCATGTTTTAATTCCTAGATTGAGATTGCTGAAACAAAAAATTTTTGCCCCTTCAATTAAGAAATAGAATATGAGTATTTATTAATTTCCTCAGGTTGCGCGACCGAGTTTAAAAATAATTTGGTGAAACCTTGGAAGTCAATCTATTTTCGTAGAAGCCTTTTTATAAAGTTATGATGCGTTGCAAGTGGATTTGGGTGAATTGAAATGAATTTGGTCTAAAACAAATGCAAAGTGGGCTGGGCTGAAATCCCATGTCATTAACGACATGGGTGATATCATTAACGACATTGCGATTCCAGGTTAAAAAAATAAACCTAACTTTTCCCATGTTTCTTCATTCATCCAAAAACAGCCCCATAACCCATTTTCTCCAAAATTTTCTCTCTAACCTCTAGCAAGATGTTGTGCAAGATCAAATCCAACAATCCGAAAGCCATTTCTTCCTTGTCTCTTCCCCCTCATCTTGATATTCAAGGTTTTAGAATGTGCTCCGTGGTGAAAGGATATTGTTTCGATGAGATAAATGAATTTCTCGAGTTTTTCCACTATTCCTCGATCAACACTCTTTGCCCGAGGCTTGGGGAACATGCATCCATGGTCCAGGTAACTCGAAAAATCCTTAAATTCGAGTTTTTCCCAATTTTTCTTTCAAAAGCTACTCTAACTTTAATGAAAAGGGGTTATTTATGCAAAATTGATACTTGTTTAGGCTTTTTTTAGTGATTATAAGTAGTTTGGGTTGAGTTGGAACCTAAATGTGGGTGATTTAGATGAAAAAATTTGGATTTTTGGGGTAAAAAATGCGACAAGAACTGCTGTCTGTTTCTTCCACTATAATGTCGTTAACATCATTTTGCAATGTTGTTAACGACATTGCTCATGCCATTAATGGCATTGCCAATGTCGTTAATGACATAACACTGGCAAAAAGTAGAAATAGTTTCAACTTTGACAAAAACTAATTCCTAGATTTCTTTTTGAGCTAAATACGTACTTTAATGTTACTTGAGGCCTTTAAGATGTGTTAGATGAATTATTTGGTAAAAAGAAACTTGATTATGATGTGAAAAGGATACGGATTTGTGCATTTCTTCAGTGAAGATATTTGTTAGTCTAATGACTAACACTTGCACTTGTCGATTTGTTTTTGCAACCGCAGACTTAAACGAATTTTGCTAGCAATAGGGGCTATTGGGAGATGGTGGAACCATACGGTCGGGGATCCCGAGCTTTAAGAAACCATTGACACCACCAGCTTTGGTGCATTGGCGCGGATTATGCCGATGCATATGCCACATTTATCACACCCCGCTTGTACTGCCAGGGTCGAGCAGTGGTCCGAGACCACTCATACCTTCCGTTTACTGGTGGGTGAGCTTACCATCACGCCATCTGATGCGGTGGCCATGATAGAGCTGGCATTGATTGAGGGAGCCTTCCATTTTAACATCTTCATGGATCGGTTCTCCACCTCTCATCGGGCCATCAATCGGGTGATGGAGCTTTTCTATTTGGATCCCTGAGCTAGCAAGCTTTCTTACAAGAGGGTCAATACAAATCCAATCATCCTAGGGTCGGTCTTGGCTGGTCTGGTAGACCAGACTAGTATCGCCCTACTGAGTTAGTACTGACCAGAACCCCCCCCCCCTTGGCAAGGAATCAAAGACTTATGTATGAGGTCTTCGTGGGGTTAGTTCTGCGATGATCGATTTCATGCTTTTAGCCTAGATTTGTTGATTTTCATGCTATTTTAGGGCCCCACACGAGTTGAAACACATTTTTCTCGATAACCGATCAAATTTATAACATGTATAATCCAAACCAATAAAAATCGAGTCTAAAATCAAGTATTTTTAAATAAAAGCGTGCAGAGAACTCGAATTCCCCACTTTTAAATCTATAAATTGGTGATCACTTTAATTTAACTTATGTTACTAATTGTGTCTTATTTTGTACACTAATTATGTCATGATGTTGTGATACATATGCTATGCTAATCTTTGTGGATATAGGTAGATTTAGGTTAGATCTATTTTAGGGTTTATTTTCCTTCGAGTATCGCACTTTGTAAGTAAAATTATATTTGTAGTTCAATTTTATTTAGGGCCATTTATATTTTTCTTTGGTTTGTATTATCATTTAATTTACCCCCCTTTAGGTTAGAAGCCTTGTATTTTTTATTTATCACTTCCCTTTATTTGTTTATTGCTTTATTATTTATCGCTTTCCACCTCTATGTGATATAAATGCTAACATAAATCGAAAATGACTAGAAAATAATTGAAATATCTTAAAGGTAGTGACCTGGTTATAATAAATAATGACAAAGTGTATAACTCATCTAGACTCGAATCTTTGTACTACAGTACGGTTTAGGCTTAACGGATCTAGGTTATATCGAAATTCTCGGAAGAGTTGATCCGGGTGGCAACTCCGTAATGTAGGCTAGAGGTTTAGGCCTCGTGTCTTTCCAAAGCTTTTATTTTCTCTTGAGTAAAACCTCCATGCCCCATCTCATGGGGTCAACACCTCATAGCATCCACGCGATACCCGAAACGTTGTCCGCTCAGATCTAGCCTTTAGGCTAAGGCATTTAATGCAATGCTTTAATTTGAAATATTTTTTGATTCAACTCATATAATGAATTTTCAATAACTCATCAAAAATATTTCAACCTTCTAAGTTTAAAAAGAAATAAGAATCTCCTGTAGAGTCGCCATTATGAGTGGAAGACATTCCAGACCCGCGCGGTCACCTCGAGGTGCTGACCTCGTGAGATGGAGCGTGGGGGGTTTTTGAAAATGGGTTATGGTTGTGGAAGTGTGTGAGATAAGTTTTAAATGCTTGAGATATGATCCTCCAGCCTACGTTATACAGAGTCACCGGTTATTTGGTGCAACTTAGATTCATTAAGCCTAAACAATACCATTAATACTAAGATTCTAGTCCAGATGACTTACCTATTTCGCTGTTATTGATTTAAATTATACCATATTTGACTAGATTTATAATATTCCAATTCATTCTAGATATTTTTTTAGCTAAATGGTTATTTTAGCGTGCATGCGGAAAGTAATAAATAATTAAATAAAGTATGAGAAAGTAAACATGTAGGAAAGTAAATGTGTCTATTTTATGAGGGATTAGTTACATATTGGGAATAGGGATATAATCATCTAAAATAAATCAATATCTAACAAATGGTACATCATTTTAATAAGTGTCATATTCCAAGGAAAAATAAATCCTAACATACATCTAAGTTAAACTACATGCATCCACAAGGATTAACACAATATTTCAAATCACAAGAATTTGCAAGTATGTTCAATTTTTATGTTTTTGACACCCGTGTGATCGAGTTAAAATAATAGAAAAGTTTGATCATGATTTTCTTATGAGAAATTATTCATTTTTATATAAAAGTATATGTTGCTCATTATATTAATGAAAATGTCTCATGTTATAATTGTTGTGTCGGTTATCCAAGAACTTGGATTTCCTTCGTAGACGTAACCTAAAACAGTGTTGGAAACTTAAAACTAGGCCAAACATTTATAACATATCTATTATTTGGGTTGGCAATAGTAATTATGTCATGCATATCGTTATCGACTTTCATATGAAGGGCGATACCGATATGGGTGAATGAATCACCTCTATCACCGTTTCAACCTTAATTCACATACTAAAACCTAAAAACCTCATATATTACTCTTAAATAAGCTCTATGTATGAGTTAATTACCATAAATGGTGCATTTTCAAGTCGATGGAGGTCTGAATTGTTCATTTCGTGCTCAATCGAAGCGAAATGAGTCGAAATGAAGTAAATATGTGGAGAGGCCAAGGTGAGGTCATTACCGATTTCATTGATGTTGGTAAGGATGTTGTATCAATGTCAAATTCAACATATACAATGTCAATAATGACATCAATGATCTAAAACTTGTTGAATAGCAATAGATAACAACAAAAACATAAAAATTAAGCATAACTTTTTGACAATCATAACTTTTACTATGGTTATCGAATTCAAATGATTTTTATCATGTTGGAAAGCAGAAAAAATGAAAAAAAATATTAAAGATGATTGAATAAAAAAATAAAAAATATTTTCAAATTGAAAAACCACAGACATTTTGGACTGTCCAAAACTAAAAACAATGATTTTTACGAAACATCAAGAAAACATAACTTTAGTTATGCTCAAACATTTTAAGTGATCTTTATCATTCAGAAAGCTCAATAAATTTACAATCTTGTGAAGTAAAGAAAAGATTAAAAACCATTGAAGATAGATTTCATTTAGACAAAACAATTTGGTGTGCGAAAATTGAAAAAATCGAAAAACAAAACTAAATTTTTAAAGGTAAGCATATAAATATAAGCATAGACTCTAAGAACTCAGAGGATAATCCCACAATCGTGAATCCACTTCTTCAAGATCCACAAAGTCCTCCAGGAAGCTCTCATTATGTCTTTTGCTGTTTGTTGGTTTGATAGTTGAGAATCTTTAGAATGGAGTTAAATGTGGCTCCAAACCAAAGAGGTAATTTCAAAAGGTGCAGTATTCTCCATAGTGAAGGAAAGATGTGTAGTAAATCTTCCTTTAAAGTTATAAGTTAAAACCCGAAGATGAACTCTCAAGAACTCAAATTTGTCATAAAATGGACAAAAGTTGAGTTGTTTCCCAAGTGAATGAAAACGCTTATCTAAAGAATAAACATCAAGTTAGAACTTGCTGAAAATGCTTGAAAAAACTCTAAACCTCAAGCTTATTTAAAATCACTCTAAACCTCAGCATGCCCTTTTGATGAACTTAAACCATATAGCCGAAATCCGAAGTGTTAATATGCTAAAAGTCAAATGTTTCACTCAAAAGCACTCAAGAACGCAAGTTTTGCTCTCTAACTTTGAACTCCCTTTTTTCTATACCTTGTGCATGAAAATGATCCCTTTTTTCTACTAATACCAAGCTCTTTTTTTGTATCAAAGATCCTTTTAATCCAAACTAAAATCCAAGATCCACTTTTTGTGTACCTTTTTTTACTTTTGCCCACTCCCCCATTTGCTTTTTGTCAAGTCCCATGACAAGTAGATCTCATTAGTTCTAGGCAAGGTCTTGGGGATGGTATATTAGAGGTCAAGTTCGATCATGTGACAAAGTATGACTTTAGTGGTTAAAAAGTGCAACTTTGTTGTTACTGAAATGCTAGCGTCATTAACAACATTGGCAAAGTCGGTAACGATAATAGTTTTCTAAGCTTTTTTTTAAGTGTGATTATGCAATGTGGGTAACGATGTTAACACCATTTGGCCTTGTTTGGGCTTAATTTTTGTTGAACTGGTTTTTAAGGTTTAAAATTATCATAGAGAGCTATTTCTGGATGATTTTAGGATCCTTGAAAAATGAAAGACCAACAATGGAAAAATTAAATTACAACTTTTATTAGATATGATGTATGCCCTAGAGGCAATTAGGGCGATATATCTTAATTAGTTATAATGTACAACCAGTTTCAGATTATTATTATTATTATTATTATTATTATTATTAATAAAAGCATCTTTATTGTTTATTAGTGTTTATTTTAATTTATGTATCTCCCTGGTAACATATATATGTGGTATTATATATGTGCATTGATAAGACAAAGTTTTTTACTACTTCATAGCGTAAAAGTGCAAGGATATAGTGGGAGTATGTGGTGTGAGAACTGCACATACGTGTTATTATGAATAGTATAAATATCCCTAGTCATAGTTTCATTGAGACTGGACATCAATGAAGTGCACAAACTAGCATGTGTAGGCTTAGTCCTTGGATTACATCTAAGCAACAAATCTCATGAGCTGAAGGTGGTACCTTAAGTTAACACATGAATTTATTCGGGTAATTCATTAGAGACCACTATAAGACAAACACTCAAAAATAACTATATCCATGTGTTTGTGTCATATCTTATTACAATATCAGTACAAATATCCTCAGACCTGAGATATTGGTTACCTTATGTAGGAGTTGCTATACTTTGGGTCATACTAATTCATACTCTAGCAATTACGATGATACGGGTGATTACTAGTATAGTGATTATCACATGTTGATAAGCTGAGTAGTCAAGATGGGATCCATCTCTCCTGATATAGTGATATAATGGGAGATGTACCTTAAAGCCTCTTGTTGAAGAGACACACTCATAAACCTCTGATCAGAGTATAAGATTGATAGAACGGGTTTCTAGTTAATCCTGATACATAATAGTGAGTGGTGTTCTTCATGAACAAGTCTGATTCCAGGATATCTACGGCTATTATATGAGCTAACACTTAATCTGAGCTCAATAAACTGGATGGTATTTAACCTGATGGAAGGAGTGTATTGTGTTGGTTACTATTGTAGAACATAATCAAGTCACAGGTAGGTGACGTTACGAGTATTGGGGGATCATACGCCTATGCTAGAAAGCCCATTTGATCATCTAGAGTTATTGGGTTCCATATCGATCTGGAACACTGAACCTAAATGTTCCTAAATGGGAAGCCAAGTTTAGGTTAACCTCTAGCAGCTCTGTACTTCAGGATCTTATGAGGTCACACACTTTGGGTCTTTACCAGACTAAGTAAAGAACCTATAGACTAGGTCTATGCCCTGAATATTAAGGTTGTCGAATTCGTTGAATGAATTATTAATTGGTTGGATCAGATTAATAACTAAAAGAATTAAAGGAGAAATTTGGGAAAAACTTCACGGAGCAGAGTAGGGGATTTTTCCAGTAGAGAGTGGGCCCCGTGAACACTGGTTATTCATGGGTGGGGCATGCGCGACTACCCCGCAAGTAAAATTTGCTCACGGGAGCGGGCAGCAAGCCCGCAATCACTACCTTTAGGAAGCGCTTGAGCGGGCCTACTATGATGGCTTGCTAGCAGCCCGCAAGCTGGGCTTGCGGGATAGCCCACAAGCCCAGCTTGCGGATGCAAGGTAAGCCCATTAGTGCTTACCTTGCAAGCCGCCGCACAGCTCACATAAGCGGGCTGGGCACGGGCTGACCCGGTTATGGGTTGTGGATTTTCCCCATCCCACATTGGAAAATTAGGGGAGCAGTTTGCTTCCCTTCCACTATGTGTAGTGGTCCCTCCTCCTCCTTTCAATTAACTTCTGCTTAGCTCTTCTCTCTAAGTTCAACATCTTTTATTCGCGAGCTTTTTGCGAGATCTTCCATGAGTTTCTCCAATATCGCAAGAATTCTTTAGAATGTTCTTTTTTTTAAGTGAGCCTTCTTAGTTAATATATTCGGGTTAGTCTTCGAGTGGTCTAGCAGTTGCTATCTACCAACGGGTTCTTCCTCAATGAACGTTTTGGTCAGTGAAGATTCGTTTGGATCGATCATAGAGGTTGTCCTAGATTAGAAGCTAGTGTTAATAGAATTGTGCCAAATTACTCTAAGGGAATGCCGCACCAAAGGAAATGCACGGATTAACTGGTAATGCTCTTAACTTTGCATAAGTTTTATAAACCTGATAGTATCTATGGAACATTTCACCTTAGATTATATCAATCATGGCATGCTTAGGAGATCATTTAGGGTTAATTTTAAGTTTTGAAATTCTGCCTTGCAACTTTGCATGTTCAATTAATGTTTTAATTAACTAGCAGTGGTATCAGAGCCTGCTTTATGCTATACTTTATTGATTATAATATGTTAAGTTGATAGTTTCTATGAATTGATTAAAGTATGCTATGCATGACTTAGGCTTAAATTCTTGTTGTAGAAAATGATGTGATAACTAGATTAAGGTTTTTCTCAAACTTAGTCTAGGTAATTATCATATAAATTAACATTGTTTTACTAGTGTAAATGATTTAATTAAGGGTCGTCCCGTACTTCACTCAATTAAAGAATGAAATCTTTAAATCATAGTTGTCCATGGTACAACGAACCAAAGTTCCCATGGTTATTTCGGCAAGGATTGGACTTGGCTTCTAAGTCACTTTAAAGGTGGCTCTCCTACTTGGAAATCTCCATCTATATTAGGTTCAAGTGTACCTAAGGGACTTTTATGACTTAGTTGATTTCTAGTAAGGGAATTGGATTCTGCATAAGATTTTACAAACGTGGCTTATGTTGTTAAATTAAAACTAATAGCCATAGGTGTTGGGTAATCAATACAGTAATTGAACGTGCAAACGTTGCAAGGTGGAATTTCAAAACTTTAAATTAACCTAAGGATCTCCTAAGCATGCCATTATTGATATAATCTAGGTTAAAATGTTCTATAGATGCTTTTAGGTTTATAAAGCTTATAAAAGAAACCTAGCATCTAAGTTTAGAGCATAACCAGTTGATGTGTGCTTTCTCTCATTTAGTGACAGTGATCCCTTAGAGCAATTCAGCAAAACTATGTTAGCACGAACTTCCAAACTAGGAGAGCCTCTATGGTTGATTCACATAGATCTTCATCGACCAAAACCTCGTTGAGGAAGAACTCATTAGTAAATAACATCTGCTAGACCGCCTGAAAACAAACTTGAATATAAACCAAGAAGGCTCACTTTAGAAAGAGCCTTTAAAAAGAATTCTTCAATTGTATGGAGAAACTTGTGGAGGATCTCGCACAATAAAGGAAGAAGAGGATGTCTAACTCAGAGAGAAAAACTGAGCTGAATAAAATTATGTGTGTGTTGAATAAAGAGGAGTTGGAGGACTATATATAGGGAAAAAGGGGGAGTGTTTGAATCCCCTCAATTACTAGGTGGGATGGGAATATTCCCATCCCACCCTTATTAGGTTAGCCGCATGGGTCATGGTGACCCGCGAGCTAACCTACGCAGGTTGCTCAAAGTAAGCCCTTGCTATTATCAGCCCATACTTACAGCCCGCGCTAGCGGGCTTGCAGCCCACTAGGGGCCCTCAAGCTTTTCTGCTCGCGGGATAGTCATGAAGGCCCTACTTTGAACAACCCATGTTCATTTGGGGCCTACTCGCAACGGGAAAATTCCCTTCCTCCGCTCTGTGTAATTTTTCCCTATTTCCTCTTTATTTTCTTTAATTATTAATGTAGTCCAACCAATTAATAATTCCTCTAACGAGTTCGACAACTTATATTTTCGACATAGACCTAGTCTATAGGTTCTTTACTTAGCCTGATAAAGACTGAAAGTGTGTGACCTCATAAGATCCCAAAGTGTTGAGCCACTAGAGTTTAACCTAAGAACCTTTAGCTTAGTGTTTCAGACTGATATGGAATCTGATAGCTCTAGATGATCAAATGGGCTTTCTAGCATAGGCGTATGATCCCATAATACTTGGAACATCACGTGCTTGTGACTTGATCCAGTTTTGCAGTAGTAACCAATATAATACACTCCATCCATCAATTTAAGAACCATCCAGTTTATTGAGCTCGGATTAAGTGTTAGCTCATGCAATAGACGTAACTATCTTGGAATTTGACTTGTTCACAAAGAACACCATTCGGCCATTACGTATTAAGATTGACAAGAAACCCGTTCTTTCAATCTTATACTCTAATTAGAAGTTTATGAGTGTGTCACTTCAACAAGGTCCCTAAGGTACATCTCCCATTATATCACTATATCAAGAGCGATAAACCCCATCTTGACTACTCGACTTACCAACATATGATCATCATTATACCTGTAATCATCTATGTCATCCTGATTGCCAGGGTATGAATACGTATGACCCAAAGTATAGCAACTCCTACACAAGGTAACTAGTTAATCAAGTCTAAGTATACTTGTACTGCTATTGCAATAAGACATGACATTAACAAATGGATATAGTTATTTCCAAGTGTCTATCTTATAGCGGTCTCCGATGTATTACCCGAATATGTCCATGTATTAACTCAAGGTACCACCTTCAGCTCGTGAGATCGACTACTTGGATCTAATCCAAGGAGTAAGCCTACACATGCTAGTTTATCCATTCTTTTAATGTCCAGTCTTGTAGAACCCAAGTTAATAGTACCTCACAGTACTCAAAAGTTTTGGTGATGGCAATTAATATGGGATAGTAAAAGTTAATTGAACACTAAGAATACTTTTACTTAATGTAGGAAAAGCCAAGTGTGCATTGAGTACTATATAGTTTAAGTTATCATTACTCAGCTCATGCTGAGTTACAATTTTACTTATCCAAAAGTAATTGTTTTTGTAGTGTTAATAATTATCATGACAAGTATGCTACTAACCACGTCTGTGAAGGAACAGAATATTTCTTTATTATATTTCAGAAGAAAAAGATGCTGAAATTAATAGAGGTTCCTGTGGTCCTCACAAGAACGTGAAATGAGTCATATTAATTGCTGAAATCAGAAGAACGTGGCTGTATAAAGTGTCAGAAATTCCTCATTAGAATCAGAGTATGAGGAATTATCTCGTGAAATGAGTCACGTATCAAAGATCACCGCGCACATCTTGCAACGTTACCAAAGTCATCCAACAGAAAGATGCCACGTTGCCTGAAGCGCAAATCTCTCAAAGATCCAAATTGCTTGAAGAAAAATGAGAATTTGGAAATGGAAACAAATCGCACCACAATGTTCAATTTCTATTTCTAAATGTCCTGAAATCTATCTCCAATGGGAAGATTAGAAAGATTAATCGAAACGAGAAATTGAAGACCTGTGATATCCTCAAAGTTTGCAATGGCTACTTCTGAGAAACTTATAGTATAAATAGAAGACTGAAGCAAACGTTCAAACTTGGTGAATCACCTTGAATTTCCTAAGAGCAAAACCTTGTGAAAATCTTCTCCGCTTTCAAGAAATTCATCAGCAAGCAATCTGCAAACAATCTATAGATTTATCAGTATGTAATAGAGAGAATCACTCATAGGATTAACCTTATAAGTATTCAACATATTATAAGTTGAATTCAATTCACTATATCTTATTAATCTTGACTGTTAGTTTGGAAAGGATACCCAAACTGAGTTTGAGAGGTAGTTAGAAAGGAGGAACTTTCTGTAATAGAGTCTACCTGCTGTAAAGGCTTCTTCGCCTATTGAAAGAATGAACCACTAGTGGATTAAAGCTCAGAGATGGTATCTGGGGACTAGAGGTAGGCTAGGGGCCGAACCAAGATAAAATCTCAGGTGTAATCGTTCTAACTCTAAGCAATTAGCTTCATCAGCTTCTTACTCATTCATCTTTCTCATATCGTTTATTTGCTTGTTATCTAACTCGCACTGAGTAATCCTTACTCAATTAAAGGTTGAAGATGAACTGTGCCAGCTGAGCTGAGCAGTTTATACATTTTTATATCGCACTCAGCACGCATACTTAGCACGTATATAAAAACCATACTAAGTTAACTTAAAATGAAAAAGGTATAAAAATTAATTTAGTTTACGCATTCACACCCCCCCCTTTGACTATTGTTATTAGCCGGTTTACGAACCAACAAGTAGTATCAGAGCCAGGTTGCTCAACTCTAAGACTAATCATCTTGAGTCAGATCCTTAAATGGCATATAATAACTTCAGCTCTGGTTCTGTTCAGACTGTTCTTCTGAAGGAGGGAATGTCTGTTACCAGACCTCCTTTATTCGATGGTAATCACTATACGTTCTGGAAGAATCGTATGAAGAACTTCATCCAGTCTCAAAGTATGCAGGCCAGGCTTGCAATTGAGCTTGGCCTTAGAGTTCTTACTGAGGTTAGGAATAGTGTACGTGTACCTGAAGATCTAGAGGACTACAATGACGCTGATCTGAGACTTCTCAAAAAGAATGCCGCAGCTATTAATTTCTTACACTGTATGCTTGATCTTACAGAATTTAACAGGGTCTCAGGATGTGAAACAACATAGGAAATATGGAAGAAGATGGAGATTACCTACCAGGGGATAAACAAGGTCAAGGACTCGAAGATAAATCTCATGTTGAGAGAGTATGAGATGTTCTCGATGGTTGCCAATGAAGGTATTCAGAGTATGAATACCCGGTTTATTAATATTGTCAATGAACTAAAATGACTTGGAAAGGAGTTCAGCGAGGAAGAGCTAGTCAAGAAAATTCTCTACATTCTCACAGTAAAGTGGGATTCCAAGAAGAGCGCAATCGAGGAAGCTCATGACCTTAAGACCTATAGCTATGATGAGATGATAGGCACCTTGCTGACTCATGAGATGTCTTTGAGAAAGTACTCAGATGACTCCAAGAGAAATAGGGGTAATGAAAGTAAAGCCATTGTTCTCAAAGCAGACTCATCTTACGAGTGCACCAACTGCGACTCTGATGAAGAAATGGATCTACTTACAAGGTGCTTCAAACGCTTTATAAAGAAGGATGGGAAGTTCAACAACAAGAAGAAGTTTCCCAATAAAATTAAGTCAACTCAGCAGCGACATGGAGCTGAGGAAGGATTAAGGAAAGAGCTTAATAAGGACATTAAGTGCTTCGGTGTGGAGAGAAAGGCCACATCCAGTTAAGCTATCCAAAGGCAAAGAAGGATAGATTTAAGAAGAGATTATCCAAGAAGAATAAAGCTCTTGCTGCTACTTGGAGTGTTTCAGAAGAATCCTCATCTTCTGATGAAGAAGCCACTAATTCAACTAATCTCTGCATGATGGCTATCGAAAGTCAAGGCGAAGGCTCAACATCTACTGATCATAAGGTTTCGACTCTGATTACTCTAAAGGGTTATATTCTAAAATGAAGCTGAAAACCTTATTCCCCACTTCTCTACCGATAAGATAAAAGTTCAAAATACGAACAGGTGTTGTCAATAACACTTATCTAAATAGTAAAATGGTGACCACTGTAAGTATACAATTATGATGTAGTTTTAAAAGATATTGATCCCACAGGGAAGGACCAGGTCTAAAGATCAACAAGAGAAATGGAATGAAGAAAATAAAATAAAATAAAATAGTTTTGATTTTAGTTAGGAAGAATTGGAATGATGAATGGATAGATAAATGTATGATAGATTAGAGAAGATAAAAGTATATAGATTTTCTCTACGAACAATTATAGCAAAGAAAACATTCAAGGTCATCAAAGATATTATGTTCACTAGATTAATTTAACAGACTCGGTTCTAGACACTCAAATATTCAATTATTCACCACAGAGCAACACATGAAATGAATTTTCTAAATCTAGTTCAAATGAATTAAGATGATTATATAAACCTGGATAAAAATATTACTATGCTTAGTACGGGTCGCTCTCAGATAGCCACATTTAGCAAGTTACCATTCCAAAAATGTTGGCTCACTAAACAGCGTTATAATCACAGATCCAGTGATTATACACAATCTCGTTAACTCCAAAACTACTCTTAAAGTTAACTCAAAAGCATATAACTTGATTAATATAAAAGACTCAACACAAAATACACATTATGATAGACATATCATAAACTTTGAAATAGAAAGTATAAGTAGAAAGCAAAGCAAATTTGTAAAGTATGCAAGTGAAAGCTAAAGTTGATCAAACCGTATCCACTCTTTAATGAGAGTCATCAATTCTGGCAATTTCTACATCTGCTTTAAATTCGGTCTCGGCCCGTACAGAACCTCTGCTAGGATGCTTTTCTTTGCGAATATTGAATAAATGAATGTTGAACAAAAACTTTTATTGATTAGTGATTTGCAATTAAACTTATACAACAATCGCTCGAATATGAAGAGAAATCTAGTGATCGAAATAAGGATTCAAATCACTTATACATTTTCTCGCTAACACTTATGAACGTAGCGAAAACTAAATAATTTTTCTCTCTATCTACGCACACACTATGCACTACTTTTCCACCACTTATTCCACCCCACACCTGCACTATATTTGTAAGGTTTGGAGCCTTATTTATAGAGTTTGAAGGGCTATGTCTATCTATATGAAGAGTTGTGTCCATTGGCAAAAGATTGCATCACTTCATTGTGATTGGTTGAGTTGATTTGATCTTATTCACAATGGATAGGCACCTTTTCACTATTGGTTGACTTCCAAAAGGTGTCTTTTCATTGGATAGTTGATGGATGTTGATTGTTCTTATTTGGCGGTTGGTAGTTAAGAAGATTTGACCAGAAAACCATCCAAGTCACGATCACGAGGTATATGTCGCGACCGTGAACTTTTGGTTGGCAACTTTCTATTTTGAAGAATACTAAGTCATGACCATGAATGGTAGTTGCGACCATGAAATGTGTTTCTCTTCAGAATTCTTCTTGTAACTTCATCGATCTTTGACAGCTTTGATCCTAAGCCAAATCTTTAAGTTCCACACATCTTTTTGCTCCTTTTTCACTCTTCTTTCATAGATTTTTACTTTGAATCATTTTACTCCCAAGATTTACCTAGTATCTGCATTTGCACCAAAAACAACTACATACCACGTGAAATCTTTTATATGAAGTATAAAAATGACTTAAACTATAATGTTTAGTGTATAAAATTATAATGATAATAAGTGTAACTATACATTTATCATTACCTCCATTAGAAATTTTTCCCCTAACAACTCTGAAGCTGAGCATGATAAAGGAAAAGCCCATCAAACTGAGGTACATTCTAAAATTCCTTTGTTAATTGAAGAATTCACCCAGGCACTCTTTGATGTTATGAAATTGACTAATAAATCGATGGAACACATCAAAGAGATAGTGAGGAGAAGTGACAATCTGGAAGATGCTAATGCTTCCTTATCGCTTGATATCCGCTTTCTTCAAGAAAAGGTTGAATATCAAGAGTGTGCTATCAGCAAGCTCACTAAGAAATTAGATGAGTTGACTATTGAGATATCAGCATTGAAGAAGAAAGAGGTTCCTCCTCCGACAAACAATCACATTCTGAATAACCAAACTCGCAATTCAAAGAGGAAAAATTCCTCTAAACAGAAGAAAGCGAGCTAGCCCAAGGTAAAAATGGTGTGTGGTTTTTTGGGAAAGCTAGACATGTCACAGTAATGTGTAGGTATAAAAATGGTTATTATGATGAATTAATTAGACAAACATAACCACTGCTAACAAAGGAGGACCCAGCTCAAAAGCATGGGTACCTAAGAAAACTTAACTGTTTTGCAGGTGAGCCTTAGATCCGCTGATGACTCTCAAATGCGGTATGTGGATAGTGTATGCTCAAGGCATATGACAGGAGATGAAAGCCAGTTCATCTCATTGGAACGCAAGAGAAATGGAAGTGTCTGTTTTGGAGATAACCAGAAAGGCAAGATTGTAGGTAGCGGCACTGTTGGCGTCTCTCCCTCAATCGAAGAGGTGTCTCTAGTTAAAGGATTGAAGTTCAACCTGCTCAGTGTACCCCTAGCTCTGCGACAAAGGCAAGAAGGTTATTTTTGATTCAGCAGGATACTCAGTAATTAACAGTAAGACTAACTTATCCATACTCTTTACTCCTAGAACCAATAATGTTTATATGGTTGATTTATCCCCTGGCTCCACTAAGAAATCACCTATCATCCATATTTCTTCACCCTCTGACACTCATAATACTCTAACCTCATCTCATGTACATTCCCAACAATTTCATTCTTAAGCCATTGTACTTTCTATTCTTCTCAAACCAATTCCTTCTTCTATAAATACACCTACCACTTCTTCAAACCCATCCACTACCCCCTTAACCCATCTCGTTAGGGAAGTTCCCAATACTAAGAACTAAGCTCGGCAGGGAAATGTAAATGATCAGGCTGCTAAGGTAAATTTTACAGCCCATGAAGCACCTAAATCTAGCAGAAAGCTAGAAATGGCTGATACATCTTTCCTCACTCAGATCCGTGAGTTGGCTAGAAAGTAATTTCCAACACTCAGAACTGATTCTGAGTTAGATACAGCAGTAAGCAAAATGCTTCTAACTCAAGATTTGACAGACTTATCTTCTAAGCCCATGGTAAAATTATCAGAATTCTAACAGCACACAAGTGTACCTAGTGATTCTCTTTACTTTGAGGAGTATAAGAGAATCTAGGGTAGCCTGTTGGCTATTCGAAATCACTTGGCAAAAGAGAGTGCCAAAAGCTTAGTTGATAAGATGGCTTTGATTCTGAACGAGTTAATGGAGTCTGCAGCCTAGCTTGGGGCAGCTACTACATCTATCCCCACATCTACTGTGTTAGCAAATGCTATCACAGGAAAGATAAAGGGTAGTGTGGATGCTGCTACTGAGCAGCTGAGTCTCTTAAGTACCAACATGGCTACTCAAGTGACACAGATTCATGAACTCGGAAAGGAACAAGCCAAAATAAAGAGGCTTAATGATCACAAGATTGAAGACCTCACCAAAGAGGTGACAACTACCAAGGACATCAGGTACAACATTGCAAAGGTTATGGAGCAAGAATCTAGGCTCCTACTTGTCCAAGATAAAACGCAAGACCTTATCTTGAAGCTGTTGGAGAATATCTCTTCCAAGTAGGATAAGGCCCTTGTCAGTAATCTGGAGTCACTCAAAAACAAAATGGACATAATTTAAAGGGAGATCACAGATAACATCACGGAAAAGGTTGCTTCTTCATAGAAATTCCTTATTTCCGTGAAGGGAAAACTCTTTCTTAACATGCCTACACCCAGTATGCCTCCAAGCGAACCTATCTCCCCAAAGATTAGATTGTCAGTTCACGCCAAGCTCGATGAGATACAATCCAAAGTACATGACATGCCGTAGAAGATTGATGCTCTATTGAGACTAAGAGAGATGGATGGCAAGGATATAGAATTCACTTCCAAAAATGTGGCTGCCATCTACCCAAAAATCTGTGACATTGAATCAAGGCTGAAGATTGCACTAACTACAACCATCTTTAGGGGCTTACTACAGTGCTTTCAACAGTTCACAAGTCAAGGCTTTGATCAGATTGTCCATCTCTCAAGGTGTCATCATCTACTAGTGAGTGAGCTGAATGATCGAGATTTCCTTTCGATAAAGGGTAAGGAGCAACTCGAGCAAGAGATTTCCCCTGCAATCATAAGCCAGCAAGAAAGCTTCCAAGCTACTCAAGACGCCTTTAATGTCTTCCTCGTTCAAATTATTCAAGGTCAGATAGCAATGGGGGAGAAAGTAGCTAAAGATGCTATCAAAATGGCAAGTCAGCTCAAAGGATCTCTTCTAATGCACAAGGATCCACAGTAAAGGTTAAGAGCAAATCAGGATAAGTAGAAGTAGCACAGATCTTCTTCTTCCTCAGCTCATAAGCATTAGGCTAGTTCTAAGTAGTTGAATGAAATTGTAATAGGACTGAATGTAATCTTAGTTCAGGATATATATTATGTACTGACTAAGTTCTTTATATTATTAAAATACAAGTCTTTCACCTCAAGTTAAGATCTTCTTAACTTCTATAACTAAGTATATTTTATGCTGTATATCTAACATATCTATGCAGGAAAATATACGAGAAACTGAAGATAAGCCAAAGTAAGATGAAATCCCAAATCAAAGAAGAAATCCTCTAAGTATGGGGGAGCTGAGCTGCTTGAAGAAAAGACTCACTCAGTATGGGGGAGCTTAAGCTGACCAAGGAAAGTCACT
>CATIWQ010076305.1:0-12697 GCA_949673415.1 Euphorbia schlechtendalii | reverse complement strand
TAACTTAAATAGTTAATTAATTACTTTAGCATGACACATTTATTGATTAAATTTATTCAATTAAATTATTTGATACATGAATTTATTTAATTATTAATCAAATAAATACCATATATAAATACATTTAATCAACTTAATTTTATTTTAATGAATAACATAAAATACATTATATTATACAATTAACTAAATTACTTGGAGTTAGATAGATTATTCAATTACATTGACTTGACACGTCAATTAATTAATAATTGATTATTCATCAAGTCTTGTAACATTCTATATATAAGAAATCCTAGATCAGTAGTTCCAAGTGCAAAATCATTTGGGTCTGTCCATATGTTGGCAATGGGATTCACACATACACTGTAAGCCAATTCTAGCAAACTTTACATCCCCCAATTGGGACATAATACAGCCATCTATTAAATATAGTAAACCTTGTTGTTATCTCAGAAAGTCCATTGCTAGCTGACATCAATATGATGAACAAGGGGCATGGTGTTTGTCACCAATTATGTAGTTCATCGTATTTCTTATTCTAGAATAAAATGATAAATTAAGTCAATGACTTATTGGAAGACCTTATCAATTTTATTCATCAAGTGGCGGGTAATTCTTCGATTTATCAAATCGAATGGCAATCTTATCACTTCAACACTACTAATAATGTGGTCATGAAATATACCGAGCATACCCCGTACTTATAATCCAATATTTAAGGACCCGTTAGTAATATACTACAGCATACTCGATTCTACATCCGTAATAAGTTGAAATCAAGTCTGAGGACAATTGAGACCTACTCAGCAAATTGTCTATGACATACAACCATGTGACTTTGTTGTGTGGATCTGTCCAGCCCCATGTTTTTAACATGTGCCCATGTTCATGATCTACTTTACCAAGTGACATAGCAACTACATTGCTATAGATCATCCAACATACAAGTCTTTCGTTTCATTCATTCCCATGATTAAAAAAGACTTGGGACATTTATGATTATCAATAAATGGATACTCTACTCATATTATAACACAAGGTATAACTCCAGTAGATTATTGCCGTTATAATGTGACATTGCATGAACCAATGCCTTTAGAACTAGGGCACATCAACAATTCCAGCAGTTTATACTTTTTTGATTATTGCCGTTATAATGTGACATTGCATGAACCAATGCCTTTAGAACTAGGGCACATCAACAATTCCAACAGTTTATACTTTTTTAAACCTAGGCCTTCCCTGTGCAGTTCCTTGGTGTTGCGGAAACAACTAACAAATTATAAAATTAGTGCATAAAATCAAATATAGAATACACTAAAATCTAACGAGCTTAAACTAATTATCCCTACGTCCTTTAACACTACCTCACTTGAAGAAATATTACAAGAAAGATTTAGAAGATACAATTACCTTAACAAAGAGGAAAATTAATTGTTTTTGCGATGAAAATGACGTGAATGGTTTAAGCTTATTTATACTAAAAGTAAGCCACCCATCCATTAATAATCAACCACTCCATTTGACAAATTTGCTAACATTTAACAAACATTAACAAACCACTTAACTAAGCAAATTTTTTACTTTCTTTAAGTAAGACTTTGACACTTGTAACTACAAATCTCCAACTTGGCAAAGTCCACATCTTCAATCTCTCATCTTTGTGTAGTGTCCTTCAATGCAGTCTTCAAGTTTTGATAGTATTTATCATGTCCAAATAGTGTTGGAACTTTATCGAATTTACAACCTTTGTCAATAGATTAGCTGGATTCTTAGTGGTTCGAATCTTCTGAATTACAACTCCACCTTCTCCGAAAACCTCTCGCATGAAATGATAATGAACATCAATATGCTACATTCTTGCATGAAAAACTTGATTCTTTACCAACATGATAGCACTCTAAGTATCACAATGCACTTTTACATGTTTCTATTGAATCCCTAATTCACCAAGCAACCCTTGAAGCCAAATTGCCTCTTTTATTACCTTTGTGAATGCCATATATTCTGCTTCCATAGTAGACAAAGTAACTGTTGACTGCAATGTAGACCTCCAAAAAACTGTTGCTTTTTCTAAATTGAACACATAACCAGTAGTTGGATTGACATTTATCCAGATCTCCATCATAGTTGGAATCACAATATCCAACTACATATTGACCACCTTTATCTTGCTGATATACTAATCCAACATCCACGGTGTTCAAAATGTACCATATAATACATTTCACAACTTACCAATGCTCCTTTACGGGACTGTGCATATATTTGCTCACAACACCAACTAAGTGTGAAATGTCAAGCCTTGTACACATCATAGCATACATTAAGTTGCCAATAGCACTTGCATATTGCACTTTTGACATATATGCTTTTTCAACTACGTCATTTGGAGATAACTTCACACTAAGCTTGAAATGAGAGCAAGTAGCGTACTAACAAATTTTGACTATTCATTAATGCCAAAACATTTTAGTATCCTTCTCAAATATTCTTTCTAAGTCAAACACAATCTTCCCAAATCTATTTCTTTGCTTATCTCCATGCCAAGAATCTTCTTTGCTTCACCAAGATCCTTCATTTCAAATTCTTCATTTAATTGAGTCTTTAACATCTCAATTTTCTCCAGGTACTTGTAAGCTATCAACAAAAAGAATTAGATATATGAAAGATCCATCTTGCAACTTCCGCAAATACACACAATGATCATATTTGCTCATTGTGTACTTCTATCTCAACATAAACTTGTCAAATCGCTTGTACCACTGCCTTAGAGATTGCTTTAATCAGTATAATAATTTTTCAAGTCTACAAATCACAGCTTCTTTGCTACAAACTTTAATTTTTTTAGGCTGAGTCATATGGATTTTCTCCTCCAAACCTCCATCTAAAAATGCAATTTTTACATCCATCTGAACCAACTCCAAATTAAATATTGCTACCAAAGCCAACATAATACATATGGAAGAGTGTTTCACAACCGGAGAAAACATTTTATTGTAATCAATTCTTTCTGTCTGAGCATAGCCTTTAGCTAATAACCTTGGTTTGTAGTGAAAATAAGTCTTGTTAGGAAAAATCTTTTTTTGCGTAGACCCATTTACACCTAATTTCCTTGTTTCCCTTTGGAAGGTTAGCTAGCTTCCACATTTGATTCTTCTAAAAGGATTGCATTTCTTCAAGCATTGTATTCCTCCAATTTTTTCTTCTAAAACTTCTGACTGCTTCTCTATAAGTGGTAGGGATGTCATCATTTGTTATTAGAGATGCATAAGACACCATATCAATAAAGCGAGCAGGCTTTCTAATTTTTCCTTTTGACTTTCTTAATGAAATAGGATCAAATTGCCATGGACGTTCTTACGTTTGAACCTCTTCCTTGTTTGATGCCCCATCTGTCATAGGAGATTCTACATCTACTACTTCGTTTACTAGGCTAATCACATGCCTTTCAAACTCCACCTACTTTGGAATACCATCTATCTGTTTCATTGTTGCCTTCCGTAATATGGTAGGTTTATCAAAAGTAACATCCCTAATAATGATTGTCTTCTTGGTCTCTAGAAACCAAAGACAAAATCCCTTTACTCCTAAGGTGATCCCCAAGAAAATAGCTTTCTTTGCTCAAGGATCCAACCTTGACTCCTTCACATGATATTATGCGGTAGAGCTAAATATGTATAAGTAATCATAATCTGTAGCAAGTTTTCTAGACCATTTCTCGAGTGGTGTGTTTTAACTAATAGCAATAGATGGTAAGCCATTGATGAGGTGGCTTGCACATGTAACAGCTTCAGCCCAAAACTGTTTACCCAATCCAACAATGGACAACATACATCGAACTTTCTCTAGCAAGGTTCAATTCATGCATTCTGGTACTCCATTTTTCAGTGGTGTATACCTTATTGTGAACTGTCTGACAATGTCACTTTGTTTGCAAGATTTCTTAAATGGATCACTCTTGTATTCTCCATTTTTTTTGTTCACAGATGTTTGATTTGTCATCTCGTTTGAGTTTCCATCATATTTTTCCATTTAAGGAAAATTCTAAACACTTCATCTTTGGTCTTCATTGTATACACCCAAATTCTCTAGGAAAAGTCATCAACAAAGGTGATATAGTAGTGTTTCCCTCTAAGTGAAGCTGTCTTGGAAGGTCCCCATACATTAGAGTGGACATAGTCCAAAATACCTTTAGTATCATGGGTGGTGGTTCCAAATTTCACCCTTATATTCTTCCCTTTAATGAACTACTCACAAAAGTCCAATTTGCAAACTTGGAAATACTTCAACAATTTCAAGGATTTTTCAATAGCATGTCCCAACTGCATATGCCACAATCTGGCTGCTTCCAGCTCTTTCTCATCATAAGAGGGCATTTATACAGTTTCAATAATAATAAGACCAAGGTAATGTTATAACCTATTATTCTTTCAAACTCCTTTCAACACCACCAATGCTCCAGAAATTATCTTCATTGCTCCACCTTCTGCTTGCACTTTGAAACACTTTTCTTCTAAGGCTCCAATAGAAATGAGATTCTTTGATAAATCTGGAACGTAGTGAACATCTTTCATTGTTATGAATGATCTTTCTTGGTTCTTCAATCAATGGAACCAATCCCATGTGTGGTGATAGGGGAATAATTTTCTATGTAAACAACACGATTTTCTAATTCTTTGAAATCACAGAACCACTCTCTATTAGGACACATATGATAATTGTATCCTAAATCAAGTAGCAAAACATTGGATGAACTAGAAGAAGCTCCTAGAATAAGTGAACAATTTGAGTTATCATCATACTCAACCACTACAACAATCTTTCCTTTATCCGATTGACCTTTCTTCTTCAACTTTTGAAATATTTTCTCCAATGGCCATTTTCATGAAAAAATGCAGATTCATCTTTGCCCAACTTTGACTTTGAATTTGATCATTACTTCTTTCCTTATGCTTGGCTCCCTTGGCATCCTCTAACAAATAAAGCTTCATTAGCTCCACTTGAGTTGTCCTTTTTATCCATCTTCCTTAATTCATAGTTGTACAGAGCTCAACAAATGTTACTGAGGGTTATAGGTTCCTTCCCATGAAGTAGAGTTGTTTCAAGAAACTCACACTCCTCTTAAAGGGAACCTAATAGCATCAAAGTGAGATCCTCATCTTGAAATTGTTAGACATGATGTATGCTCTAGAGGTAATTAGGGTAATATATCTTAATTAGTTATAATGTACAAATAGTTTACAGATTATTATTATTATTATTAATAAAGGCATCTTTGTTGTTTATAAATGTTATTTAAATTATGTATCTCGCTAGAATCATATATATGTGTATTATTCTGTATATGCGCATTGATAAGACAAAGTCCATTACTACTTCATAGCGTGAAAGTGCAAGGATATAGTGGGAGATACGTGGTGTGAGAACTATACACATGTGTTACTATGAATAGTCTAAATATCCCTAGTCATAGTTGTTGGTTAATTAAGACAGTAATTGAACATGAAAAGATGCAAGGTGGAATTTCAAAACTTAAAATTAACCTTAAAGGATCTCCTAAGCATGCCATGATTGATATAATCTAAGTTGAAACATTCCATAGACGCATATAGGTTTTATAAAACTTACAAAAGCAACCGAACATCTAAGTTATGGGCATTACCAATTGGTGCGTGCCTTCCTTTGGTGCTGCGCTCCCTTAGAATAATAATCTTGTAGCACTAGCCTCTAATCTAGGAAAACCTCTATGATTGATCCACATAGATCTTCACTAACCAAAACCTTAGTTGAGGAAGAACTTATTGGCAGAAAGAAACTGCTAGACCGCTCGAAGACCAACCCAAAAATATTAACTGAGAATGGTCACATCAAAATAGAAAGAGCCTTCTAAATATTTCTTGCGACATTGGAGAAGCTCACGGAGGATCTCACAAAAATCTTGTGAGTAAAAGATCTTGAACTGAGAAAGAAAGGCTGAGCTGAAGTGAATTGAAAAGGAAAAGGTGTAGTTATTTATAGGGAGAAGGGGAGCTGAACTTTTTCAAATGTGGGATAGGGAAAGCCCTATCCCACAAACAGGTCAACCACATCCCTATCCCACAAACAAGTAAACCATGTGGATCCCTAGGGTCCTTGGTTGACCCGCCCACAGCTTGCATATGCGAGCTGTATGGTAACCGCGCAAGGCAAGCCCTTCTAGGCTTGCCTTGCCCCACAAGCTGGGCCTTGCGTGCTCTCCCGCAAACCCAGCTTGTGGGTTGCTTCCGGGCCTGCACAACTAGCCTGCGCAAGCGGTGCCATAAACAGTGCTTGCGGGCTTGCTACCTTCTATTATGTGCTGGCCTAGTGCCAACGCATGCTAGTAGCCAGCGAGGCAGTAATGGCATGCTGACCCTTTCGTTTGAAAGGTTTGTCAGACATCTTTCCCTTTAAACAAGGTTCGCACGCATCGTAGGATTCCCATTCCATTGGGCCTAAGTCACCACATTTGTGTAACATAGTTAAGCGAGTCTCATTAATATGGCTTAGACAAAAGAGCCATTAGTATGAGGATTTCTCATTATCTAATCTCGATTTCTTTATAATGTTCATATTTAGAATTTCAGTTTTAGTATTTAAAACGTAAATGCCATCAACACATATTCCACAAGAATAAAGAACATTATTGCATCAAATTTTACAATTATTATTAGAAAATAAAATCTCAAATCCATTTGTTGCTAAATGCGATACAGAAATAATATTCTTAGTGATAGCAGGAATATAATAACAATTGTTCAAAACTAAAATAAGGCCAATAGGCAAATGAAGGCTATATGTCCCTACACCTGTTGCAGCAACCTGTGCTCCATACCTAACTCTTAAGTCCATTTCTCTTTTTGCGAGACTCCTACTACTCTGCAACCCTTGAACAGAAGTACAAATATGAGTACCACAACTAGTATCTAATACCCATGTAGACTCATAAAGAATTGTAGAGAAACTCTATATCATGAACATACCTGAAGTAGATTCCTCACTTGTCTTCTTCTTCAGTTGTTCAAAAATTAGAGCTTTGTAATCATGTTTCTAGTGTTCGAACCTTCCGCACATGAAACATATCCCTTTGGGTTTCTCTTTTTCAATGATCACAATTTTTACCTTCTTATTGATAGGTTTTAAAATCTTACCTTTTATTCAAGTCATACTTGCCAAGGTATATGTTCCTCTAGCCTTCAGACCTTCTTCAAAACTTCTACGTTTCTATATAAACTCAAATGTCTTGTTGGTTTTTCTTGACATAAGATAATCTTTCATGAAAGGGTGAATATTTGTCATACAGATTCACAATCATAGTCTATATGTTATACTTGAAATTTCTTTCAATTCCTATCTGAGTCATTTTCTTTTAGTACTCCAAGTATTCAATGCAACGCTCAAAGGCCAAGATCCCATCATTTCTCCCAGAGGTATAGAAGCATTTTAATATTTCATTCCATTTAATCTACATGCCATCATGAATTCCTCTGAGATGGATCAGCATGGATTTTAGGTCCACACCATCATGTTACTTCTTACGCTTCAAGGTCATAGTTTCGAACATCACAAGTGACACCACAAAAGCATCCTTCTTATGACTTAGATATGCCCTTTATCTTGGATAGAAGCCTCATCATCAGGATTTACTGGTTCAGGATTAAGCAAAACATAATCCATGTTGCTCTTCTCAAACACCTTTCTAAGAGCCTTGAACCAGTAGTCAAAATTGTTCCCTATCAACTTATTTTCAAGTGTCGGGAAAAGATTTATGTTTGGATTCATGTTCAACCTAGATATTAGATAGAAATTGTTTAGACATTAGTATTTGTACTTGCAATTAATATAAGGTCTTTAATTAAACACATACTTCCTACTATTTTCTAGACATTCAAATAGCCCCTTCTATTTAAATTCGAGAAATTTGGTCCAACCAATTTTCCTTAGTAGGAAGTATCCATAGCAACTCATCATGACCCCCTCTATAGCAACTGAAGCCATAATAAGATAACCATGGTTGGAACCCATCCATTTGCATTCCATGCAATTGCTAATCCATTTGAGTTCTCTTTCTCTAGACGTGCGTACCCGATTGTATGACTCCTCTAATGTGTCTCCAATCTGGAATTAGCTCCACTGACATGGACAACTAACCCATTTTGGTTAAGGAATTAACCTAATCTAGTCTCTTGACCAAACACATGTTAAGGGAAAGCATGTTGTACATGTCCTTACATCAGTTAATAAGGTTTGTATCACGACTTATGACGAGAAGACAATCTACCGCCTTAATATTAATGTAGGAACTTTATTAGTGCAGCTAGTCTCACCCTAGCCTAGGTCTTATTTAATGGATAAGATTATGATAATGATAATTTCGGGCTATTTTGAATTATTAATCTAAGAGAACACGCTCATGACTATTACATAATAATGATTCAATTATGCCAAGAATCCACATAGCATGCAAAAAAAAAGGTCCATGTTTAAGTTCTTACACTTATGTCTATACGTTTTAATTTGACAAGTTAAACCATGTTTGTGAAACCATATATGGAATCTAATTCCCATACTAGAAATCAACTAAGTCATAAAAGTCCCTTGGGTACACTTGAGCCTAATACCGATGGAGATTTCCAGATAGGAGAGGCCCCCCTTAAATTGAATGAGCAGCCAAGTCCAGTCCTTGCAAAGATAACCATGGGCACTTCAATTGATTGTACCATGGACAACTATGATTTATAGATTTTGTTCTTTAATCGAGTGAAGTATGGGATGACCCTCAGTTTAAAGCATTTACACGTGTGGTAAAACATTACTAATTTATATAATAATCACCTAGACTTAGTTTGAGCAAAACCTTAATCTAGTTATCATATTATTTTCCATAACGGGAATTGAAACCTAAGTCATCCATAACATACTTAAATCAATTCATAGAAAATATTAATTTCAACATATTATTATCAATCCTATAGGATCTCCTAAGTATTACTGCTGGTTAATAAAAACAATAACTGAACATGCAAAGTTGCAAGAGGGAATTTAAAAAATTAAAATTAATCCTATAGGATCTCCTAAGTATGCCATGATTGATATAATATAAGTTGAAATATTTCATAGATGCATATAAGTTTATAAAACATATAAAAGAAACCTAGCATCTAAGTTAAGGGCATTACAAGTTGATGAGTGCCTTCCTTTGGTGCAGTGTTCCCGTAGAATAGTACTCCTATAGTACTAGCCTCCAATCTAGGATATCCTCTATGATTGACCCATACGGATCTTCACCCACTAAAACCTCCATTGATCAAGAACCTATTGGTAGACAGCAGCTGCTAGACTGCTCGAAGACAAAAATGAAAATATTAATTGAGAAGGCTTACTTCAAAATAGGAAGAGCCTTCTAAAGAATTCTTACGATGTTGAAGAAACTAGTGGAGGATCTCACAAAAATCTCGGAAAGAAAAGATATTGAACTCATAAAGAAAGGCTGAGCTAAAGTGAATTGAAAAGGAGAAGGGGGTAGCTATTTATATGGAGAAGGGGAGTCGGATGCTCCTCTTTTTTCCAATGTGGGATAGGGAAATCCCTATCCCATAACCAAGTTAACCGCATGGATCCCTAGGATCCGCGGGCTGACCTACCCACTGTTCACCACTTCTCTACTAATAAGTTTAATAGTTTGTTCACAAGATTCTGCTATATATCAATGGTGCCAAAAACTTGCTCATGAAAAATATAGGTGTTGTCAGTACCTCTTATCAAATAGAAAAATGATGATAACTGCAAGTATATAGTTGCGATGTAGTTTTAAAAGATATCGATCCCATAGGGAAGGGCTAATTCTAAAGATCAGCAAGGAAGATAAAATATGGAAGATAAAATATAATAAGGTAAAGTTTTTGGAAAGAAAGGTTGGAATGAAAAATGAGTAAATATAAGTATGAAAGATTAGAGAATCTAAATATATAGATTTTCCCTACGAAATAAGGATAGCAGAGAAAGAATGCAAGTTCAACAGAGTTGTTACGATTCACTAAACTAATCTAACAAACTCGGTTCTAAATACTCAGATGTTTAATTATTCACAGTAGAGAAACACATGAAATGACTTTTCTAGATCTAGCGCAAATGAATTAAGAGTATCACATAAACTTGGACAACATCAATACTATGCTTAGTACGGGTCGCTCTCATATAGCCACATTTAGCAAGTTACCATTCCAAAAATGTTGGCCCATTAAACAGCATTATATCATAGATCCAGTGATTATACACGATATTGTTAACCCTGAAATTACTCTTAAAATTAACTCCAACTCATATAACTTGATTAACATGAAAGACTTAACTCAAAATATGCATTATGACACATAGACATATCATAAACTTCGAAATAGAAAGTATAAGCAAAAAGTAAAGAAAAGTTGTAAGGTATGCAAGTGAAAGCTAAAGTTGATCAAACCGTATCCACTCTTTAATGGGAGTTGTCAATTCTCGCAATTCCTGCGTCTACTTTGAATTCGGTCTCGGCCCGTACAGAACCTCCACTAAGATGCTATTCTTTGCAAATATCTAACAAACGAATATTAAAGAATGAAAACTTTTATTGATAAGTGATTTGCAAGTACACTTATCCAACAATTGCTTGAGAATATAGAGAATCTAGTGATCAAAACAAGGATTCGAATCACTTAAACATTTTCTCGCTAACACTTATGAACGTAGCGAACTCTCTATCGATACACACTATATGTAACCCTATAATTGCACTCTAATGCTCTCCTCTCTGGTGGTGCACTATGACCCACAAAATTGTAAGGTTTGGAGCCCTATTTATAGAGTTTGAAGGGTTGCGCCTATCCAAACGAAGGGTTGTGTCCATTGGTGAATGATTGCAACTCTTCATTATGATTCATTGAGAAGCTTTGATATAATCCATAATGGATAGGCACCTTTTCATGATTGGTTGACTTATGATAAGGGTCTTTTCATTGGCAGTTGATGGCGGTTGATCATGCTTATCTGGTGGTTGGTAGTTAAGAAGATAATACCAAAAAACCATCCAAGTCACGACCGTGATATACATGTCACGATCGTGAATCTTTGATTGGCAGAATTCTGATCTATAGAAGAACTAGTCGGGATCGCAAACGGTTGTCACGACCATGAGTTGAGTTTTTCTTCAGAATTCTCCTTGTAACTTCACCGATCTTTGATAGCTTTGATCCGAAGCCAAATCTTTAAGTTCCACACATCTTTTTGCACCTTTTTCACTCTTTTTTCATAGAATTCCACTTTAGATTATTTTACTCCCAAGATTCACCTAGTATCTACATTTGCATAAAAAACAACTATATACCACATGAAATCTTTTATATGAAGTATAAAAATGACTTAAACTATAGTGTTGACTATATAAAATTAATATGATATTAAGTGTAATTATACACTTATGATACCCCACACTTAACTTTTTCCTCATCCTCACGGTAAATTCAACAGAAGTGTATAAATTGGTAAACAAGTTCGTACCTCATTTGGCAAAATACTATTATAGTGAGTACCACATTCCACGTTGCAAAAGATTTCAAGTTGAAGTTCGAAATTTCCCATAAACTAGTAATGTGCAATTTATATAGTTTAGTTGCATACCTTTGCTCTTAATGGAGAGTCAACCGAATCGCATCTTCATATAAATGTTATATGCATACTCGAATATTACCTTCTCTTAAGCATAGTAAAAAGTATAAAGGACATAGAAAGCACACTTTGATTAATTTCTCTCAAGGCATTTTTAGGTAACCTAGGATGCTAAAAACACTCTCAATGGTTGCATTTTTTGCTCCATACCACTCTCCCCTTTTTTTAGTGGTTGCATTTTATGCTCCATACCACTCTCTCATTTTTTTTCTTTTAAGCATATGTTTTTGAAGTACTTTGTACTTTGCACCCATTTTTCTTGCTATGCTTTCTTTTCTTTTTTCACTCAATGAATGGTTGCAGTTTCTGCTCCGTACCATTCCTCACTTTTGCATAACTCATTGGTTATCCTCTCTTTCTTTTGATTTTTATTTAATACCCTCATCCATTATTGATCAATTTCAAAGTATTATGGCTATAGTTTCCTAACACTTTAAACACACTTAATACTTATAGGACTTATTCGAGATTTGCATATAAAACTCGTAGTAAGAATACCATTAGATACTACTCCACTTAAACTTATCAGTAGCATTAAACAAAAACTATATAACTTATACTAATTCATGTTGTGTTGAAATATAAATCAAAACTTTATTGGAATGTTGCTCTCGAATGTTACTCACCACTCATCCTTGCCAAATGCTAAATGTTGTGCTAATAACGCTCAAATTCAACACGCCCTCAAGTTTTGCACTAACATCAAATTTGTAAATACCTAACACTCACAGTAACCTTGGACAAATGTTAGTAGAGTATAAGAAATGATAATGTATAAATGTCACGAAAATTAACAAAAAATTTTCAAATTCTTCGATTTTTCATTTTTATTCAATTTTTTTGGATTTTATGGGATTTTTACAAATGCCCCCCCACACTAAAGAACACAATGTCCTCATTGTGAGACATTATAAAAATCAAAAACTATGCTAGTCTACAAATAAAATTGAAAAAGATAAAGTAAAGAATAAAC
>CATIWQ010076280.1:0-41068 GCA_949673415.1 Euphorbia schlechtendalii | reverse complement strand
ACTAACATGAACATGATTCATGGATACAATAGATTGATTACGATCATGATTTTCAAAATCGGTCAAAACGGTAAAAATGTGAGAATCAAATCGGATTAAGTAGTATCTCATTTAAATCACCACAAACAATCACATTCTCACGACCTTGAATTATCGGTGTCAATTCTTGCCACAATCGGTCTCTGTCGGTGTAATTCGTATGGCCGTACACACCAACTACATGAATATTAAGATTAATCGAATGAACATGAAATAACCCATCTATTCAAAGAGCTAATGACCGTTACTTGTATTACCAATGAATTCCATGATAATACAATCCCCTCGAAAGTCCAATAGATGGAATACAAACATGCGCAAAATCATTATAATCCCACAATTTACTAATAGCCTGGTCCGAGACACTACCTACTTTCATCTCTATTAAAATAAAAAGTTGTAAATTCCACTTCCGAATACGAGATCATATAAAAAACTGCTTCGCGCTATTAAATACACCTCCCTGACAATTTCAACATAGAAAATTCAGCGACATGATAAAGAAATACAAAAAAACTCGAAAAAAACCACAACTCGCTTACTTGCTTCCCTCTCTCAATGAGTCAATAATGACACTGAATTTATCATTGTTGAATAGCTTCACCCTTTCACCGACACAGATTATTAGTTCCTCTTCTCTTTGACTAGTTTCCTTCTCTTCCAACTGTAATAGCACTTAGTTCATGTTATGAATATTTGGCCAAGAAGACTCAGACTCCCATACCGCCAGCTCTCTAGACGAACCTACCAACTGCTGCTGACCCAAACCGAGCATGCGATCCTCACCATTACTACCCGAGACAACTCCTTTCCTCCTTTCCATGGACTCCAATGTTTCAGGTATGGTACTTTCATGGGATGAATCCAAATTAACTTCTGAATTATTATGATACAGATACGACCTCCTCCTCTTCTACTTTTTCCAAAGACGTACCATCAAGAGATGAGATACTAAAGGAGTCTCCTTCACTACTAGCATACTCGGCATCCACACAATGTTGACACCCAACTCCTTGTTTAAACACCGGGTGAACCACAACTTCTAACATTCCAATGCAAAGTTTAAACGAGTCACATTTAGACCCAAGCGGGACAAAACTCAAACACGAAATCATGTCCAATCGATGCTTTCTTCCAAAACGAAATTGGTCGATAATGGCTGAACCTTATAAATTTATATGTTGCATAATCTTCGTATCTCCATGCATAAATGAGGCCAAACCTTCCACCAATGCAAAGGCGATAATCACACAATCCCAACCTGCCATGGCCGTGAAATTCGTAACGAAACCACTCTCCATCACAAGGTCATTGTTGATACGGACTTAAGAAATATTAACCAGCCTGACAAGACAGGCCTGGTTCTTCCATGGTGCCATCGTGACCAATAACTCCTTATTGGATAGATTCCCAATAGCGGGCTCGGTTGATTTCCCTTCGTTGCACTCCTCCTGCTCCTTCAAACTCGTATTCTTCTTTCCTTTGTTCGAGACTACATCAGCAAACGATCTCGAATCCATCGGTGAGTGACCAAACGTTGGTTTCATCCTAGATGGTGGTTACCATTTTCGGTTCCCGGCTTAAAGTAGCATTATTGAATCTGGATTTGAAAGCCCTCGGCCGTATTGGTCCAAACAAGATTGATCTTAATCTCTCGATAGCGCTATTGATCGACAGAGAATTATCCATAGTCTAGAATTCAGGTTTTTGGCATTCTTCTTCCAAGCCACATAAACATGGCCTCTTATGCCATGCCTCATGAATGTCTTCTTCATGGCTAGAGTATCAAGTGTTGGAATTGTTGATGTGCCCTAGTTCTAAAGGCATTGGTTCATGTAGTGTCACCTTATAAAGGCAATAATCTACTACATTTATACCTTGTGCTATAATATGAGTAGAGTATCCATTGATTGATAATCATAAATGTCCCAAGTCTGTTTTAATCACGGGAATGAATGAAACGAAAGACTTGTATGTTGGATGATCTATAGTAATGTAGTTGCTATGTCACTTGGTAAAGTAGATCATGAACATGGGCACATGTTGGAAACATGGGGCTGGACCGATCCACACAGCAAAGTCACATGGTTGTATGTCATAGACAATTTGCTGAGTAGGTCTCAATTGTCCTCGAACTTGATTTCAACTTATTACGGATGTGGAATTGAGTATGCTGTAGTATATTACTAACGGGTCCTTAAATTTTGGATTACAAGTACGGGTATGATCGGTGTATTTCATGACCACATTAGTAGTAGTGTTGAAGTGATAGGATTGCCATTCAATTTGATAAATCGAAATGAATCACCGGCCACTTGATGAATAAAAGTGATAAGGACGTCCAATAAGTCGTTGACTTATTTTATCATTTTATTCTAGATCAAGAAATATGATGAATTGCATAAGGGGTGACAAGCACCATGCCTCTTATTCATCATATTGATGTCAGCTGGTAAAGGATTTTGGGGGATAATTACTTGGTTCAGTGTCTTTAATAGACGGCTGTATTCTGTCCCAATTGGGGGCTGTAATGGTTTGCTAGAATTCGCTTACAGTATATGGGTGAATCACATTGCCAAAATATATACAGACCCAAAGGATCATGCGCTTAGAGCTACTGAAGAATTGATTATTAATTGATTGACATGTCAAGTCAATGTAATTGAATAATCTATATAACTCCAAGAAATTAATTTAGTTAATAGTATAATATAATTTATTTTATATTATTTATTAAATTAAATTAAGTCGATTAAATTGCATTTACATATGATATTTGTTTAATTGATAACTAAATAAATTCATATGTTGAATAATTTAATTGAATAAATTTAATCATAAAGTATTGCATACTAAAATTATTAATTGACTAAATTTAGTTAATTAAATTAATTTGTAGTATAACAATTTATTTGATTAAATTGTAATCTTTATTTTGTCTATGGGTTAATTTGTAAAATATGAAAGTTGACAATTAAATTTGTTTAAGGAATTAAACTATGTGGTTTAATTGTTAAACTTAAAATTAATTGGATCAAATTCATAATAATTAAACCTAAACCTAATTGACTAATTAGGGATAAACATACAAAATAATAAAGAAAAGAAACCTAATTCAAATCTAATATATGATATAAAAAGGTGAATGTGGCAGGATATATACAAGGCATTCACGTTTCTTATGTATCATGTAATTAGGATTTGATTTTATTTTTCTTGGAGTTTTTACCTTTGTTCTTCGTCCCTACGGCTAGCACCGGTCTCGATTTAGTTCGTGCACGTGAGATTGGAGAGCTTCCAATTGCGAGCTTCACGACATTCGTCTCTTAAGGAGACTTTTCAAGTAAGTTCTTGTTATGTAAATATATTGGTTTGAAACCCTATCAATAGTTCTTGAGAAGATCCTATTCGAATTCGAGAAAATTTTAACCGGTAATTCCGCCGACGCGGTTATGTTTTCGATGACAATTCCCCACATATTTCCCATAAATGAAGTACCTATAGTTGGAATATGCAGAAGTCTAGATTCTCTTTTACCTTGAGAATTCTAAAATTAGGGATTATTACATTGATTTAAGGAGTGGATTGGATGTGCATGCAAAAGCATGCTACATATGATTTCGGGGAACACGGGCTGTTGCTTAATAAGGAAGGAAGGCAAGTGGAGTTGAAAGGGATGAAGGAAGAAATAGCTCTTAAAATGATTTCACTAAAATCTGTGAATAGGCTGATTTTCAAAGGATGGAAGTCAATGACCATTAAACTGTTTATCATGAAAGGGAATCTAATATAAAACCACACTTAATCCAACACCTAATACCTTATCACAATACAAATTTCCACACCTACAAATACAACCACTTATTTGAACCGCCAACTAAATTACCACCAACCAGAAGTCATGACCATTCTATACCCCAGAAACCAGGAACTGAGCCTATTAATGTCAGACCATACAAATACTGCTAATTGATGACTTACATGGGGTGGTTTGGTCTTCTAAGATTGATGTCATCAAATAAGAATGTATGACAAAGACATTCCTAAAGACTGCATTTGGGACGCATACAAGCCATTTTGAATTCACTGTTATGCCTTTTGGCCTTACCAATTCTCTTTCTTCCTTTCAGTCACTCATGAATAGCGTATTTCAGCCTTATTAGAGGTAAGTTAAAATTAGTCGATAATATTCTGATCTACAGATCTACATTGGAATTACATTTGCAACAATTGGAGATAGTTTTCCATTTGTTAGTAACTAATCAGTTGAAGCCAAAGTTATCCAAGTGTGAGTTTGGTGTTATCAAGTGAGGTGTTGCCACTTATCCAGAGAAGATTAATGTTATGATGAATTGCCCATTTGTTTTTTTGTCCAAGTCATTGTGCCCTCGAAATCGGAGATTGTCAGCATATGAGAGGCAGCTATTGGCCCTCATTCAGGCGGTGATAGCTTGGGGGACAATATTTAGAAATGTCACCATTCATTATTCGTACAAATCACCAAAGTCTTAAAGTTTTTTGTTGGAGCAGCCTTTGCATACTAACTTACGATAGAAGGGAATAGCCAAGTTGTTGGTTTTACAATACACAATTCGATACAAAAAGGGCACAGAAAACAGAGTGGCAGATGCTTTATTTAGAAAAGGAAGGTGATTCTCATATTTTAGCGATTTCTGCTGTGGTTCCTACATGGATGAAAGAGGTACAAGAATCATATCTTAAAGATCCAATTGCTAAACAGCTTGTCTTGGAGCTAATGTTACAAATGACAGTAATGGTCTTTTGTTTTACAAAGACAGTTTATATTGGGAAAAAGATAGATTCACAAAATATGGGATCTTCATTCCATTAACGCATCCTTACACGGCTACCACTGTTGTTGCTGAGGCACTCATGGACAACATTATTAAAGTTACATGGATTAATAGTTTCTGATCGAGACAAAATTTTCACTGGAGTTTTTGGCGAGAATTGATGAGTAAGTTGAGTAATAAACTGGTTTTTAGTAGTGCATACCATCCTCAGACATATGGCCAAACAGAGAGATTGAATCAGTGCTTGCAGGCCTTCTGCGAAGCATGTGCTATCTTACTCCAAAGAGATGGGCAATTTGGTTATCTTCGGCAGAATTTCAGTACAACCACATCTTTCATATTTTCATTAAAATGTCACCATTTGAGGATTTGTACGACCATTGACCTCAGATGGCAGGCATGTTTAGTGGAGATACCGCAGTAGCTGCTACGGAAAATATTTTGACTCTACGAGAGGAAATGAATGCCATTCTGGTTAAGGTGCAAAATAGAATGAAACAGTTTCAGATAATCATTCAATGAATAATCAACAGAATTCACTTCTATCTCTCTTCTCTTTCTCTCTCTCTCTAATCCCAATTCTACTCCCTTTCTGCCCTAATTCCGATCTTAATCCATCGGAATCTTGATCATTGTTGTTGATTGGTTAACCTCATCTACTGGCGATGAAAATTCCAGTGCTGCCTTCACACTGTAAATTCCAATCTTGTTGACTGGTCTTTCTTTTTCAGTCCTCTTTGTGGCGGTCTATGTTTGAGAGACAGAGAAGAAAAAACATGTAGTTCCTGTATTCCAAAATTTGTTAAATAAAGCTGAAGAAGAGTTTGGTTTCCAGCATCAGACGGTGAATGTCACGATTGCCTGAAACTAGATGTATTCATTCATGTCATTTCTGATATATACTTGTATCAAACAGCATCTTCTCATCTCCGAGCTCATCAACAATGAATCTCAGTCTGCCATTTGAAAATGAAGTTCTCACAAAATTACTTTTTGAAAAAAAAAACTGTAACGACTATAAATGTTAACAATTGATATTCTTTTGTTACAATTTGTGACGTTAGAATTGATTGTTACGAATAATAGAGTTTTCTTGACATATTGACATGTTTGGAGGATTGCAATGGCAAAATCGACATGGCCGAGAAGAGATGAAATGAAATGTGTAATGGAGTTTCAGAAAAAGTGGTGAGAGAAATTTTATGAAGAATGAGCTGATCTCTTTGGATTCATTGTTCTAAAGTTGTCATACAACCATTTATTGCTGCTTCATACAATGTTCTTGCATTATCTTCACCATGCATTGTAATCTCCATTCTTTATTTATTTTCTTGTTTTTTCTAGCAGCAAGTCAGTAGAAGCTGCAATGAGAAATGCAAAGGAGGGGGAACTCAAAATTTATAACCTCAAAAGTAGCCATTAAATTGATTTAACTAAACCCTTTGCATGGCTCAAGGTGCACTTGTATGGTCTGGAGAGGCTTACTTATCTTATAGTGTAGGCGACTTTTCTGTTTTTGGTTCCATTGCTTGTTGCTTTGTCTGTTTCAATAATGCCGCTTATTTTACAGGCCTACTGGCCCAAAAGCTTCTCAAGCTCAAGCTTTTACTTTTTTAGTTGAATCCGTTGAACCTTCAAAATTCTCTCTTCATTTAGATGATAAGTATGCAGTTACTATGCACTAGTTCACTTGGAGAAGTCGGATTGTAAAGACGATTAATGTTTGTAATTACATTTGTGTTGTCTCTTCGAAAAACGGCTAGATTTTGATAAATTTTCACTCTGTTCGTATCGAAAACAGGCAATGATCAATGTTCATTGCTTTTTTCGCCAAAAAAATGTGGTATAAGACCTCAAACTTCCATTTTTCATTTTTAAGGACTAAATTGCAATTTTCTAAAATTTTACGTGTCAATTTGGTATTTTGACCCTAGCTTTCTAAGACAGTATATATGCATGTAAGAACAAAATTTGCAGTTTTGATTTAATTCTAATTTAAGTGTGATTTTTTTTTAATTATCTTAAAGCAAGTCGTTTTTAGAGTTTTAAGAACCGTCAACCTCTGATAACTACAAGATCAATGAATATAGATTTGTTAATTTTGTCCATTTTGCTTTTTGATCGAGTTTACCGCTCAATCAATCTAGTGATGAATTGTGAGATTATTGTATTATATATTGTGGTAAGGTTCCTCTTAAGTATTGTGGTTTGCTAAAGTTTCTAATATATTAAACAAGATAATGTAGGATATTATTATATTTGCTAGAATCTTTGCTTCTTGGTAATGGGCTCAGATAAATACGCTTTGGCTAATTAAGTATGTTTTGGCTAAAGTTTTTCGTTTAGAGTTAACTAATATTTAAGACAATCTTACAAAGAGGGTTTATTACAAATGCAAGATGGTTCTCCACCATGACATATATTTCCGGTGTAGAAAGATTGTCGTTGTAATCAAAATTTCATTTTCCTTTTTATTTGTTATTCTCACATATCCTAATTTATCCTTGTATTAATTAGGAAAGAGATTAAGTACAAAACGAAATAATAAGGTAACAATTAAAAAGAGAGGATTTTATGATAAAGTAAAATGGATAAATTAATCATTTTAATAGAGTAATAAATGTTTTATTGGTCTTGATTAAAATTCTAAATGATAATCTTTCCGCACTCGATAGAATAAGAACATCTTCAATAGTTTGTGCATTCTATAATTACGTGGCATGTAAAATAAACTATCATGTTGATGATGTGATATGATGAACAATATATTTAGAAAGGCCAAATGCATCAACACCCTCATAAAGTTGGCTTTTAAAACCTAATGCCACCCTTAGTATTCAAAAGGATCAGTTACCTCCCTTAACTTGGTAAAAAGGATCAACTACCCCCCTTAACTTGACAAAAATGCATCAGTTTACCCTTTCAATGTCACGTGTCAACTTCTGAAAGGATAGAGAAAATCAGAAAAATGACATATTTGAAAAGTCAAATTAGCCATATTCTGACATGTGACGTTGAGAGGGCTAACTGATACATTTTTACCAAGTTAAGGGGGGTAACCAGTCCATTTGAAAGTTGAGGGTAACATCCGGTTTTCCGAGCTAACTTTAGGGGGGTGTTGAATTATCAAGCCTTTGAAAAATAACTACAATCCATATATTTAAATTTGAATTTTATTATATTCAAAATAAATTAATAACAAAGGGGTTAAATAATTTATCATATAGTATATTTTATCATTAAAATATTATTAAATTAATTGTCTAACATTGTTTATGTAATTATCAAATAGATAATGTTAACAATTAATGATAACCTATCATATAGAAAATAGTGGGTAAACAATGAGGTCATTTTTGATATCATATGAATAAACAAGTGTTATAATACTTAAGACATGTATGCAACAGAATCTTATGTCTCTAGTAGAGAAGTTAACTTGATCGGCACTTTTTCACATTATATATTTAATGTTAATTAGGAAAAGTGAATAGAAAACTTCAATAATCTAATTAAAAGAGATCTAAATTAAAGAGTTTAATGCTTTTTCATTTTTAATTAATCGATGCCCCAAATTTCTAAGAGATGCCCCATCCATATTCTCATGTCTATAAAGTAGTGGACATTGCTCCTTTACACCAATTATACAACAATATAGTTTAATTCAAAAATAAACAAACAAGTTATTTCATTACGTGTTTGCAACTTATAAAATATAAAAAAGATTTTCATAGGCAAGTGAATAGTCAATAAGGTTATGAAGAAAGAATTCAATTTATTTATTTCTTATTCTACGGTCTTACCTTGAACAATACATGATTTTCTTTTAATATTTTTGGGATTAGATCTTATATTAGGAGGTTTGGGAGCAGTATTATTTACCAACCCAATTTATTCTACCTTTTCATTAGGACTCGTTCTTGTTTGTATATCTTTAGGTTATATTTTATCAAATTCTCATTTTGTAGCTACTACGGAAACATAATTAAATGAGCAAGAACATAATTAAATGAGATGTAAACTATTAGGAATAAGGTGAAAGGTACAAATTTGGAAACTGAAATTAAGAATTGGATGATAATAGCATGAATCCGTTGGATCTGGATTCTAAAATTATAAATCTATATGATCTCATACATTCAAATGGATCCGGACCGGGTACAAGCGGATCCGGCCCTTTGCCATCCCTATCCGGGACTATCACCATCATTCTTTTTGAGCATAAAAGGAGGAACCCATCTCCTCAATGGTAACTCAAGAACTCTAAATTCTCACAAAGAAACTGATCTTTCTCTATTTTAAGAATTGACTTAAGCATCAGAGGAGTTCGTCGAAACCCCGACCAAGTCTTGTTTTGCAGGTAATCGGATGGGAATCTCGGCAGAGCATAAAGAATCTAGAAAAACATGAAAAATGACTTTGGCAATAATTATAATACACACTTTCAAACTTGCAAAACATTTATTTTACTAAAAATTTCTCGTTCACTCACCTATGAAATATTACAATTTTAACCTCTATTAGTTATACTAGAGCACACAACCGACACTCAAACTCATTGCAAACCTTAAATGCAAACTTTAAATCTTAACTGTGAGCGGTTTCTTTAAATCATGTCCACATCTAAGATATTCTCGATCACCAAGATGCGGGTGCCTCGAAATTATTTTTTGCTTAAAAAAAGATTGCTTCACACATGTTTCAGGATATGATTAATGATAAACTAGTCTCTACCATTAGACTACATCTTTAATGCTTTTACTTGGATAGCAATAAAATATCATGATATTTTTTTGCCCTTTGATGAGTAAGCATATTCACTTTGATGTCACACTACGTGTCTTTTGTGTTTCTTTTTTGTTACACCAGTACCATAATGGATACAAAAGTAAAATATTTCTATTTCAAGAACTAGTAATATATAAAGCCAATTGTTTATAGGGTTGAAAGATTTATGTTTTCTTTAATTATTATGTTGATTGAATTAGTCACCTTTATTCATCCGTTCATAATTTTATAAATTAAACACTAAATAACTAAAAGTACATAAATATGATCACTCAATATGAATTTCAATAAATTATAATTAGAAAAGAAAATTTGAGTTACAAAAGTAACAAAAAAATTATCTTTTAGTCCGTTTATCTCATTCAAAGCTTATAATAAAAAATTAACAATGATATGTTGAAGCGGTAACGAGCTGATCCAAAATAAATATTTTAAGTGTTTTATTCTAAGTGGTTAGTAAAAGTGTAAAGTAGCGTATGATCACCTTATTAAATGATTAAAACTAACACCCCTAAAATATATAATTTTGTGTATAAAAATTATTTTTACTTAGCAAATCATAACATGTCGTTTGATTCACCGAATGCTTATTCCATGTAATAGAAGATAAATGAATAATAAAAAATGCAATATATGATATATTATTTATATTGGATTCATCATAATTATTAATTTTTTCGATATATATATTCCACATGTCATCATGGACTAACTTAATATATTAGATAGAAATAAAAAATTATTCCATAAGAAACGGAACAATTGTGATGGATAATACAAATGATAAATCATATTTATTCAACTGTACTGGATTGTATGCTTATCCATTTTATTTCATTAAAATTCAGTGAAGCTTTCACAATAATTTCCTCAAACGCTTTTATTTGGAATAATTTCATTCTCAGATCATTTTCTCTTGAATTTTGTCATACATACTTATTAATCCAATTGCCTGACTTACTCCCACTTGTTACTCACTCAAATAACCATTCTACCTAATTTATTATTTAATTTGGTTTAATACATCTACACCCCTTGAATTTGTTCAAAATGTACCAATTTCCGTCTCAATGCCACATGTAACTTCTGATTAAAAGAAAAAAAATAAAAAAATTATATCTTTGAGAAATCAAAATAACCGAAAACTAATATGTGACGATGAAGAGGTAAAGTGATTCGTTTTAAACAACTATTTATTTATATTAAAATATGTCGGTGACAGCTATTAAGGTTATACAAATTCTTTTGCTTTTTTTTTTTTTTTCTGTTGGAGATCCTATAATTTTGTCGCATTATTTTTCTCCTAAACAGCCAAGTATCAGTTCTCAATTCAATTATTATTGAGCATTCCTATTTATTTTTGGTTCAACAACAACAACTAAAACTGGCTACAAATAAGCGAGGAGATTAGTCACTGCGCACGTTGGATTCCCTTAGATTAACCAAAAAACCCCCACAAATTTGGCTTGAACTTGCTACAAACACAGGAAAACATGCCAATGTGAAATTATTCAATATTGAAAATCCATTACGCAAGCAATGACGATCTGGCTCATTTCAGAAGTCCCTATTAACTAGTATAAATTGCCAAAAATTATAATCAAACAGCCACATAAATCTCCAATCACTAAGCAAAAAAGAAAGGGAGACGCTATAAATTTGGTTACTTTTAAGATAAGTGTGTATGGAGAAAGAGTGAAGATAGCTCTAGCAGAAAAGGGAATCAAGTATGAAGTAAAGAAGAAAATCTCAAAACCAAGACCCCTCTTGTTCTTCAGTTAAACCCTATTCACAAGCAAGTTCCTGTCTTTCTCCATAATGGCAAACCAATCTGTGAATCAATGATCATTATTCAGTATATTGATGAGGTTTGGAATCATAAAGCTCCACTCTTGCCTTCTGATCCTACCAAAGAGTTCAAGCCAGGTTCTGGGCTGACTACATTGACAAATAGGTAAAGTCTTCATTTCAATTCAGTTCGAATATTTTTTCATTTTTATGTAGTTATTGTTTATGGGGTTTTTTTTTTCCAGATTTACTCAAATGGGAAAATGTTATTTGCAACTGAAGGTGAAGTGAAAGAAACATATAGAAAGAACTTAATTGAGAGCTTTCAAACACTGGAAAAAGAGCTTGGAGACAAGGCTTGTTTTGGAGGGGAAATTTTTGGATATGTTGATGTTGCACTTATCCCATTTCATGGCCTATTTTACTCATTTGAAAAATTTGGCAACTTTAGTATGATTTTGGAGTGCCCAAAAATCGTGGAGTGGGCTACCCGATGTTTGGAGAAGGAGACTGTCTCTAAGTTTGTTTCTGATCCTCACCGGGTATATGAACATTATGTGGATATAATTAATACCGGTTTGATTAAAAAGTAGATCTGGACAAGTAACCGGCAAGTTTGTACTCTGTAAGATGGATTTTGACATTTTATAGTATAGGATTAGTCTGGCCTAGATATAGTGTGTCTATTCCAAGTATAATCGGTATAATCATTCCAGCTTGGCTAAGTTACTATTTATAGTAATAGTCTATTTAAGATAATGTTGGTTTACTCTATAAATAAAATCAATTTCCTTTTTTACTTCAATATTATCCTCATTGAGCTCATGTGATTAAATAATAGAACAATTAGAGCAATGACTTTACAGAAAAATAGGAGAATATATATATATATATAAAGTTTACTATTTTCATGTGCCTAGAAGAAGGATGCAATATGCATACACATTCTAGCCAAGTTGCATACATTATGAAGAACAAAACGACTATTCTTTCATCCATTACTAAAGAATGCCACTGCTCTATAGTTGCGAACACTTATTTTTGAAGATTCACTCCATTTCTAAAAATTTTTTGTCTGATCCCTTTTTCTGGGTCAAATTTCATATTGATCCGTATTGACGTGTACTTTGTAAGTTGAGGAAACCTGGTAAGAAAAGCACTTTTTCATGCTCCAGCATACAAGCTTGTTTTATTAAAGATTTTCAATTGCCATTTGGTCCACCAATTGAAAATAGATGCCAAATCATATTTTGTATTTGTCTCCTAACAAACAAAGGAAACACATTAATGGATTGGCAACTACGTGTTGCACACTTCGACATTTTCTTTATGAAAGTTTACTTTGACAAAGGTATGCCTCTAGTATTTGCCGCCGACCAAGGAATCTAGACCCATCACAAATGACAAAAAGTAAACTCCACAGATATGAGTATATGACTAATTTAAAACAAGCAGCATACAAAGGAAATAGATTCTGAAGTTAGGAGAAGTCTGAAAAAAAAGTAAAAGAGACATAATACAACTGAGTTGAATAACTTCTTATAGTCATTTATCATAAGACGTCCCAAAACAGATAAGCAATAATAGCCATTGACAGCAACTCGAAAAATCAATATCAGATTCGATAATAATTAACACAAAGCATCCTTATGAGTTCTGAGTGGTCAGAGAAAAGAGGTTTGATGACTGTTATATTAGTGGTTGAAAATGCCTTAGAAATATCCCACATTGGAACAAAAGAAGTTTGCAATGCTAAGCTGTGGTAAAAAGAGGAGACTGTGAATCTAGCAGAACCAGTCACCAAATTATTAAGTAACTTCCCCTCATTTGATTCTTAATTATTTTTTAGCTAGACATGACTTGATTATAAATAAATGAATTTTAACATACAAAAATTAGTTCCATAGGTGTATATTATAGGGATGGTAACGGGTTGGATCCGGACCGGGTCTAGCTTGGACCTGGGCCGGATCCGGACCGGGGCCGGCTTGGACCTGGGCCGGATCCGGACTGGGGCTAGCTTGGACCTGGGCCGGATCCGGACCGGGTCCAGCTTGGACCTGGGCCGGATCTGGACCGGGTTTAGCTTGGACCTGGTTCGGATTCATTTGAATATATTGGACTCGGATCCGGCGGATCCATAATTTTAGGATCCAGATCCAACGGATCCCACGGTTCCGGATCCATAAACAGGTCCAAAACGGGTCCATGTAATTAATATCAAATTCTTAGTTTCAGTTTCCATACTTGTACATTTTACCTTATTTTAAATAGTTTACATGCTTATTTAATTATGTTCATGTAATTGGATTTACGTGGATATCAAATAATATTAATTATCCAATATTTTCGGGATAAATAATAAATAAAAAAGTACAATTAATCTTTAATTACGGATCCGGGTTTCATTGTCAAATCCGGACCCGGACCCGGATCCGTTTTTATGGACCCAGATCCGATGGATCTATAAAATTAAGATCCAGATCCTAAAAAACGGATCCGAATCCACGGATCCGGACCGGGTCCAGATTCCGTTTGCCATCCCTAATATATTATAGTGTTTTTTTTATAATGAATTATACTGTTTAAACAATGTACTGTAATTGTACTTTTTTTATCAAGAAAACTTTGATTGTACTTGTAATTTAGATATTTTTCGAAAATAGAGAATCACAAATCCGCCTAGGTTCGAGGCCCTCACCGTCCCTTTTAAACATTGTTTTTTTAGACATGTTTTCTTCAATATTATTATTTAATATCTATACTAATTCATGTGGCTGAGAGCTACTAATTTTGACCACAAATTTTGCTTGAATGTATTTTTCTTACTAAAGAATAAAATCATATATGCCATTGTTAAATTATCCCATAACACACATCCATGATGCAAGCAATGACGAATTTCAGAAGCACCTATTACCTTTAAAATTGTCCTACATTATCACCAAACAATCACAAAAATCTCCAAAAATTAAGCAAAAAAATGGCAGATGAAGTGACTCTTGTGACTTTTGTAATCAGTGTTTATGGAGAAAGAGTGAAGGTAGCCCTAGCAGAAAAGGGAATCCAGTATGAAGTTAAAGAAGAAGATTATAGAACCAAGAGCCCTTTTCTTCTTCAGTTAAACCCTATTCATAAGCAAGTTCCTGTCTTTATTCATAATGGGAACCCAATTTGTGAGTCAATGATAATCATTCAGTACATTGATGAGGTCTGGAATCATAAAGCTCCACTTTTGCCTTCTGATCCTTACCAAAGAGCTCAAGCCAGGTTCTGGGCTGACTACATTGACAAAAAGGTAAGGTTTTAATTCAATTCAATTATTTTTCATTTTTATGTGGTTATTATTTATGATATTGTGAGTTGGGTTTTTTTGTTTTTGCAGATTTACCCAAATGGGAAAATGTTATTTGCAACAGAAGGGGAAGTGAAAGAAATATATAGAAAGAACTTAATTGAGAGCTTTCAAACACTGGAAAAAGGGCTTGGAGACAAGGCTTATTTTGGAGGGGAAATTTTTGGATATGTTGATGTTGCACTTATCCCATTTCATAGCTTGTTTTACTCATTCGAAAAATTTGGCAACTTTAGCATGATTGTGGAGTGTCCGAAAATCGTGGAATGGGCTACCCGATGTCTGGAGAAGGAGACTGTGTTTAAGTCTATTTCTGATCCGTACAAGGTGTATGAACTTTATATGGAGGTCTTTAATTCGGGGTTGATAAAAAAGTAGATAAGATGGGTTTAAACTTATTATAGTGTAGGTCTAGTCCTGCCCAAGAATTGGATTCAATTTCTCTTTTGACTCCAATATTGTCCTCATTGAGCTCATGTGATCAAATAATAGAACAATGGTTTTCTGCACTTTTTCATGCTCTAGCCCCCTCACTTACAAATTCAACTTTATAAGTAAAGTAAAGTGTACAATACAATGACTTCACTGAAACAGAAAGAACTTGGAAATATATTCAGCAAATTGAAGCTTGAATTGGAGATGAATGTTTCAAAGCTTTCCATCGGAGATTCACAAATTTTAATGGCTCCAACTCCCCATTTGTTGGATTATGAGACTTTTTTTTTGTTGAATTATTAGCTTATTTAAGATTATTAAGTAAGAATGCTGTAGAGTGACTATATGCTTGTAATATCACAGAAATTGTGAATCCCACATTGTGTCACAGCAAATAACAATACTGCTTACGCATTATAAGAAATGAGCTCAAGCTTAAAACAATTCATCTTTGCGCTTGGGGCAATGATGCAGCTAGTGAGGTACTAACTGAGGCGCGTCAATTGCTGGTTGAAAACTATTTCCAAAACCCCTCCCTGGCCTGGGCTTGCCCTAGGCCTTGGAGAATTTCTGGAAGGGCTCCCTTTGGGGTAAAGCCCTACAATTTTAGCTCAAAATTTAGTTAATGCTTTAATTTCCCCTTGATAATTAAGATTCCCAAGGAATTTAAAGAATTTTTTTTAGTTCGACTCTTAATTAAACAACAATTTATGATGGAGGATAAGTGTTTACGCTTGGAATGTTTTTTGGTGAATTTCTATGTATAAGGATCGGGCTTCAATCTTAAACCACTTTTAAGAAAAGCTGAGCAGCCTACAATTCGATTCTCCCAATTTCTCGAGTTAATGTTGATGAGATTGTTTTCCTAGCTTATTGTCTCGAAAAGTTCTATTTTTAAACATTTATAGGCTGTTGTGCCAAAATAGACTAATTTAATCAGTATTAAGAGTCGCAATCTTTTATCCAATACCAAAAAAAGTTATTCCGCTGGAAATTCGTTAGTGGAGCTTTTGAAGACGGTAACTGCGCCAACAATCCCAAACAGGTTTTTAGTTACATTATTGATCTACTTGTTGCACTTTGTACATGGCTTGCAAGCTGATTGCCTCTTAACTGTGAGTAAAGTTGAGTGCCACTGAATGATAAAAATATTTCTGAATACATAATACTGTGCAAAAGATGAGTTGAGCTCACTTTCCAAATTTTAAGTTTAACTTCATAAATGATACACAATTTCTCCACTAAAGTTTCTCTAAACTTGAGAGAATGAAGAAGAAAGTTGTGAGATAAGAATTTTAAGATTTGTTTTACATGTTCTTTCAGCTTTAATGCCTTTTTAAGGTTTGTTTTACTTATTAAGTTAAAAGCAAAATGTTGTCCTTTGTTCTTCTTTCAAAGAATTCTTAAATGCGTTTGAACGCATTACCGTATATGATCTTAAACATATCTAGTTTAATAATTTTTTTCGTTTGTGCATCTTTACTGTATACTCTATTTTAATAGATATACATTGCTTACACTTAATTTATTCGAGTAACTTTCCTTACCTTGATAGTTAGAAAAAGAACCGTTCACAATCAACCAAATGAATTGTTCGTTGCTCACTCATGATAGCAGTGACCCGAGCTCAAATCAAATTTATACAAGCTTTGCTAAACTCGTTTTAAATCTAAAGTTCTGCTCAAAGTTGCTCAAGCTCGAAATGTAAAGGCTCGTTTGGCTGATACCGTAATTTGTATATACAGAAGCTGTAAGATCAAGTAGAAAGTGAAAGATGGGCTGCACTCAATCTAAGATCGACAATGGAGAAGCAGTTTCTCGATGTAAAGATCGGAAGCAATTCATGAAAGAAGCAGTTTCCAGCCGGAACGCCTTCGCCGCTGCGCACTATGCCTACGAAATATGCTTGAAGAACACCGGCGCTGCTCTCAGTGACTACACTCATGGAGAGTTCTCTCATAATCCCTCCTCTCTTGCAGCCACCTCCGCCGTCCAAGCTGTTGACAATACTTCTTCGTCGATTGAGATCCCTCCACCGCCCCCACCCCTGCCAAATTTCCTGAATCCCGTGCCTTTGCAGCAAGCAGCGAGCATTCCTGAGATCAAATTCGACTTCAATACTGAATCGATATCGGCGGGGCCTACTACAACGGAAGACGAAAAATTGGAGTTCGAAGCTCAGGATAGGGAGAAATTGACTATGAAGCGAAGTAGCAGTAGAAACAGAGTACGTAGCCCTAACAAAGAGAATCATCACCCTCATGATCACTTGGAACAAGCCCCTCGGCAGCCGCAGCAACCTTGTATGGAGGAGGCGGTGGGAGGATCAACTATGCATCAAGGAATATCTTCGGCTGATTACATTTGTTTGCCGCCGGAGACCATGCGGGAGTCGAGTTTAGCTGAATCTGTGGCGGCGGAGGGATTGAGTCGGAAGGATTTTGAGGAGAAAACAAATAGAGCTCCACTAGAGAAGGTGCCTGAACCTGAGCCTGTCCGGGAGGTGGAGGAGAATGAGGTGGAGTTGCCGGTGCCGGCACTGGAGAAGAAGGGAATGAATGAAGGATTCGGAGAAATGAGAAGGACAAGAAATCCGGTGAGTTTGATGCAGAAATTTACTGGTCTCGACTATCATTTTAATAAAGCTTCAGAGAGTGCTCATGAGGTCTCCAAGATGTTGGAGGCTCTAAGATGGCATTATCACTCTAATTTTGCTGATTACCGCGGTATTATTTATTTCATTCTCTTCTTTGTTAATGTGATTCTATTAGCCTTTATATTTTGTTGAAAACCTGCCTCTATAGTGAATTTTATACTCTTGTGCCTTTCATTAATCTGCTCTATTTTAGGACAGATGTTTTTGGCAGTCCCTGACTCTGAGTTATTAGGCTTGTTGTTGATGGTCATGTTATATTGGTATGTTATCAGTTATATTAATTTGTTTGTTTGCGAGGGTTGCTACTTGCTAGTATATATACGCTTGGCTGAAACGGAAAGTAATATTTATCTTCTGTATATCTACGTTAGTCGTTAAGTCTTCTCCCTACCTTCTATCTTTATCTCTTTTCTGCTGCTATTTCCATTTTTAGTAACAGATTCTTAAAATTTGTAGTTGAAATTAGCAGTATCTGTAAATAAATGGGAGATAACAGTGCTTGCTTAATATGTGATGTTGAAAGTGATGATCTTTTTTGTTGGAGATGAGAATTTTACTCCAAGTGGAACTTTTTGGACTTGCTTCCCATAAACAGGACACTGCTTTTGGTCATTTTTCACCTTTGTAGGCGAATTTGTTTATTTTGTGAGTAGCTTACTTTTCATTCTAAAGCTGTTGGTGTTTTTGCTGTGAAAGAATATTAGACAAAGCAATCCAATTATCATGAAAAGATTGTGATTGTAATTGTAGAAATGTTCATTTACTGGGTAGGTCTGCTCATACCACGAAATACTAGTTTTTATGCTCTTATCTGTTCAATGTATTCGTTTTGCGCAGAAAATAAAAACAAATCTGTGCTAAAGTTTCCCTTCTCTTGCTGGGAAAAGAAGTTTATCAATGATCCCTTAATGGTGATTTATAGGAATGCTTGGAATCACCTTGGACATTAATATGACCTTACCTTTTATGCAGTAGGGCTTTTTGATTATTCTTACAGGGTGATACGTGCTATCACATGGAGTCGTCCATTTAAAGGAATGCCTTATGTTGATGATGGTAATGATGATTTGGATATGGAGGAGAATGAAACACATGCTACAGTGTTGGATAAGATGCTATCTTGGGAAAAAAGGCTCTATGATGAAGTGAAGGTGCATTCTCACAATTGTTCTGCTCCATGCATTCCTTCATAATGAACTTGCATTTATTGACTGCATTTTCTTTGATTATATCATGTTCGTAACATCAACTATGGTTGTTTTACCTTATTCATGGCGGATTGCATTAGCAATGTACCTTATGATCATGCCTGATCTCAACTTCGCTGCTATAATGAAAGTTTATTTTATTGTTTGTTTGAATTACTTGCTAGAAAATGGAGCTTTTTAGAGTAGTGCCCACATCTTCTGCACCAAACGTTATTTTGTCACGACTTCTTAGAAATTGGAAAATCAACTTTACTCATGTTTTGTGTCCGATCTCTACTTTGTTACAGTACCGAAAGTTTAGTTCTTTGCTTGAATAGTTACCAGAAATTTGAGCTTTGTGGAGCAGTGCTTGCTATATCTGCTCACCAGGATGTAATTTTGTCATGACTTTCCGGGAAGTTGGGAAATCTTAATCATATATTTGTTACTTCATTAAAAATTATACCCTTCTGTGGTATAGGAATTCTTTAGATGTTAATGAAATTCATGATTGTTTAATCCAACATAAGTGGACAGTGGTAGTAGATTTTTTTTCTGTCAGTGAACAATGTTAGTATTTTAGTGTAATTGGATTGACTGGTTTGACCAATGCGATCATGATGTTTCAGGAGAGTGCAGAGTGCACACTTGTTCGGGCACGGTTACGATTTGGGGTCCGGGGCCAGAGCTCCTCGGTGGGGTGCAAGGGGCGGCAGCCCCTGGCGGGGTCCGGGGGTAGCGCCCCCGGCTGGGGTCAAAAATTTTTATTCCTAAACATACGCATCATTTGGAAAATTCATCAGAAAAATGAATTTTTGGACCAAAACAGTGTATCAGTTGGACACAACTGAAACCCGAAAAATCATGTCCTTTAGACATGGCAGCTACCCGAAACAACATGTCTATTGACATTTTGGTTATTTATTTCACCAAAAACGAAATTGGCAATTACAGAGAAATATTCGGTTGTATTTTTCACAGCAAATATCAAATTCTAGTTCTTGACATATTTTCCGATTTTATCCGATTGAAAGTTTGTTGAATCGACCAAATAAATTTCAATCTGAAAGCATTTTCACGACTTCAGAAACGTCCCAGAAATTCCCCAGATTCCGACAAACAAAACTTTGAGTTCACTTCAACTAATTGTCCTCTGCAGAGTGGAAATATTTAAGAGATCTATAAGATAATATTCATGTTTTTTAATTGGCAATTGTGATGATTTGACTCTATAATTCATCATTTCTTAGTGTCGTTGCTATGTATGTTTGAGCATAACAGTCAACTGTTTTTTTTATAAATTTACTGAGATTTACTGCTCTGTTAGCTTAGTAGCTCTTACTTTTTGCAATGGAGCTTAATGCCGCTCTATTCCAAGAGTAACCTTGTTCATTTTAAAATCTTTAATTGCTGTTTGTACGTATCATTTAAATTCACCGTCAAAGTTTGTCATTTTCATTATTAATGCTGTGTCAAATGTAATAAAAGGCAAAGAAATCTGGTTCTGCATAGTAGTTCTTACATTTCAATTTCTTTTTGAAGGTGAACCTAAGCAGACAAATACTTAAGTTTCATTATTTTCAGTTTCTTTGAAATATTTCTTTACATTCTTAAATTATTTGTTTTCCTTTAACCTCTGTTTTGGCTTTTATAGCTATTGGAGTAAATCTGATCATTTTCTTATATCGTGTTTGATGTTTCTGGATAGGCAGCCAAAACTGTGAAATATGAGTATCAAAAGATGCTTGCCTTGCTAAATAAGCAGAAGAAGCGGAGTAGTAATCCTGAATCATTGGAGAAATTAAAAGCTGCAGTGATTCATTTGCATACAAAATACGTGGTAGATAAGCAATCAATAGATTCAATTGTTGCAGAGATAAACCGCTTACGTGATGAACAATTATATCCTAAACTTGTTCGGCTTGTGGATGGGTAAGTTGCTTTAAAATCCACTCACACAAAACAAGTTAAAGTCGCATGGATCATTATAGTTACTTTTGATATTGTGTTGCTTCTATATTATAAGTTTAAAAGATAATATATGAAACGAAAAGAGCGATCTTATGCTCAATGATAGATATACCCAAGTTTGTTAGAAGTGAAAAATCATTGTTGTGAATTGCAGGATGGCAACAATGTGGGATACTATGCATTATCATCAGTCAAAGATCGTGTACGCCCTGAAATCACTAGATAATTCTAAAGTGGTGAGGGAAACTAGTGAAAATCATTACGAACTTACTATCCAGCTATGTTCTGTTGTGCGTGACTGGCATTCACAATTTTGTGGACTTATAAATCATCAGAAGGAATACGTAAGGATTCTTAACAATTGGTTAAAGCTAAATCTCATCCCTATCGAGAGCAATTCAAAAGAAAAGGTTTCTTCTCCTACTCGGGCTCAGAATCCACCAATTCATGCACTTCTTATTGCTTGGGATGGTGATTTGGAAAATCTTCCTGATGAGATTGCAAGAAGTGCAATAGGCAATTTTGCAGCCATTATACAGACCATTGTGCAAAACCAAGACGAGGAGATAAAAATGAGAAAAATATGTGAAGCCACGCAGAAGGAGCTAGAACGCAAGGGCGGACAATATCAAGAATGGTGCATGAAAAACGGAGTATTTGAAGAATTGGATCCTAATAACCCTCTCAAGATCGCTAAGAACGAGAAAGAGTCTGTTGTGATTTCATTGAGGCAGCAGCTGGAAAAGCACGAGGAAGAATGCCAAAAAATTTGCAGACAGGTGAGGGAGAAATATATGGCAAGCTTTAAGCATCGTTTGCCTGAGCTTTTTATTGCAATGTCTGAAATTGCTCTAGCTTGTTCTGTTATGTACAGTAGTTTGAGATCCATAGCAGAAAACCAATACCCAAGTCAAAATTTTTGACAAGTATATGATGGTTTCTGGTTTTGTTTAACTTGTGGTATACTCTTATGGAAGAATAATCTGTTGGAAAAAATGCTCATGTTAGACAATGTAATTCTTAATTTTGTTGTTTACGAATATGCAGAAACTTATGGAGCTTTCGTATACAAGCATTAAACTTCATTAGTTAGGCTTGCTAATCTGAAATGGAAAATGAAAAGGTTTGGAAGGCAAATTGGAACGTTTGAACCTTAAAACCAACAAAGAGAAGAGTTTGTAAGTTGAACTTGCTGGGTTTCCTTGGGTGTTTACAGGCTGAAACTGAAGGTATATATTACATATCAGGTAATTCGCACAATGTTATAATGCTTTTTACTTGTTTGTTTATATGCTTTTTCTGTCTTCTGCCATGTTTCTTTGTCGCTTTTTGTTGTTTGATCCTTCGTAAGTGAGACTGTGAGTTCTAACTGATTTGCAAATTCTTTTGCTTTTGTTTGGGGTTTTATTCTCAATGCATTGCTTTCCCATTGGGGTCTGTTGACTTCCCTGCAGGCTTTTGTTGCGATTACGGGGTTTAAGCTTTTCTTAATGGTGTTTGGATAGTTTCTTATTGGATTAAGCTTAAATTTTTTTATAGTAATGGTAAATACTAAATAGCAGGTGACAAATATAATGCAACAACTTAGTTTGAGTTTAATTGAGTTTTGTAGATTATTTTGAAGGATAATTAAAGGTTGTTGTTGCTTTAGATTTTTTTTCATGGCTCTCAACTCGAATATTCCGACTCTCACTGATTACTAGAGTAAAATTTAGCGGCAACAATTCAAAATTAATCCATTAATTTTGGTCCAATACTATTTGGTATTGACTTGGCAAATTAAACGACTTTTTAAACTTTTTTACCTTTTATATCCAAAGTTGAATGTCCTTGGCTATTCTTTACTTGCCTTTATAAAATTATTCCGGATAGTTGTCTTCGTTCTTTCGAGTAGTTTCTTCTTTTATTATGAGTAGTCAGTATGAAAATTATAATAACTGAACAGACACCCTGAAATAAACTCTGATCTACAGGTAAAATAAATTCTTTCGTTGACGAGATGAGCAAGCAAGAACAAAATTGATCTCATGTCCAAGTGGATCGAGTTTGACTTCAGAATAAACTTCCTGCATCTGAGATCTGGTAAATTAAGATTTTTTATAATCCATATTCAACTTAAATGTCAGTATATCTATGCATTCTGATTATCTTCATCCCATATTTGCTCCAATGGTCTGTCTACTTCCAGGGGACGAAGATAACGCCGGTCATTTTTATCATGCCAGATAATCTCCATTGATATGTCTCCTGCCAGAGCTTCAACTATCTATTCCCATTTATCAAGCATTTACATTGCATTAGACTTGCCAATATTTTGTGCATTAAATTGATACCAAAATACATACATAAATACATACAAAGGATTTACCTGCTTCATTTTTGGCCGACCTATTTCAGATTTGTATATGCAAGCTGCAGCACATCCTATCATTCTTCCCATTTCTTCTTCAACGTACTGATTTCTCAATGCTCTATCAGCTAAAGCCCGGTAATTCTTCTTTACCAATGCTTTTTTCAGCAATGGCAGTATCTGTTTCACAAGTAGTATGTTGCTTGAACTTAGTTAAGCGCCTGTTTAACTAAACTCTGTTCTGTTGTACTGAAATTCAATTCTTTTACAAGTACAGACTGTGATAAGTCTACATTGAATTCATTTCAGTTTAATTCTAGTAATTGTTATTATCAGTGGAGGTAAAAATTATATACCCGCTTGGCTTCCCCAACATAAGAGGAAGGTTTGGTCCCAGTGACCAATGCCAACAGTAAGTGACCGAAAGAAAAAACATCAGATTTGTCAAAATGTTTGTTATCCAAATTGTAATCTGGAAACATATACCTGCATCCAAATTTTTTTATAAAAAACAACAGTCAAAATTTGTATGAATCCCAAGTGGAGCGCTTGAAAACCGATACTCGGATTGTGGAAAACACTCTTACCCAGTTCCCAACGAATGAGTTGCGGTATGTGAATGGACAAGATTTTTTGTGTTTACAGCAAAATCGAAACCTACAATCTGAAAAACAAGTGCATAAAGATAATAGATCAAATCAAGTTTATATCTGGATGGCTAGTGTTACCTTTGGTTCAAAGTCGAAATCAAGAACGACATTGGTTGATTTAATATTCCTGTGAATTATAACTGGATCACCTAAAGAAGACCACGAATTATGCTAAAAAAGACGCCCACCATAAAGTACATGTTTAGCAATGCTTGAAAGAATTCTTTAGAACCGAAAACTCACAGTCTTCATGTAAATATGCAAGTCCTTTTGCAACACCTAGTGCAATTTTCATTCTGTTTCGCCAATTGATGTTAGGCACGCCCCCTCCTGCAATATCTGATATCTAATAGTAGTCTATAAGCAACAAAAAATCGAAGTTCATTTGTTGCTATGGCTCACCATGTAAATGGAAGTTCAAGGTATTGTTAGGAACAAACTCCAAAACAAGCATTTTGGTAGAATATTCGTGAATGCAATAGCCAAGCATCTTTACTGTATTCGGATGATTGGTGCGGCTTATGGCCAAAACCTCAGATAAAAATCCGGCTTCGTTTTTTTCAGCAAACTTCTTCACTGTAACTTGAGTGTTTAACAGTTTTGCTAGATAAATGTTACTAGAAGCACCCCTGTTAATGGACATGGCTTGACAGAAATTACCCGTTGCTGCTACTATCTCTTCGTAAACAAATAATTTCGTTGGGACAATACTTGGATGTGACCTGGGAATTGCCTGAAAATAAAATATACCATATTTAACTTGTAATGAAGCTCACAATCTCTAGACATACAAGTATATGATGAACTGATAGGCTCAACCGAGACTAATAAACTTTCAATGAAGAGTTTTGAGAAGAAGAAGAAAGAAAATTAAGAGATGAGAATTAAAACAAAGTTGACACTTGATGACAAGATTAACTCTCATAACTCTGAAATATTACAATATGTTTAGGAGTTTATGTGCAATCTAACTGAATGGATTTTGATGAACATAAATCCCCATTTTCACAAGTCAAGTTGAATACAATTTCGTTCTGGATTCGCAAAACTACAATTTAGATCCAAGGCGATCCACGAACATGTGTCCAAAATGAGCATGAAACATGTCCACATAATTATCATAATTAAGCAACTTTTAGTATACATGAATAATAATTCAAGTAGTATTATATTAATTTAATAGATACATAAGATGTTTGAGTTTATAAATTATATTAATTAAGAGATTTTAAAAATATCACAAATAAACTGTTCTTAAACTATGTGAACGAAGTTCCTATCAAAACTTTGATATTTTTTTTTCCAAAGTTAAGGTATTGTACTTCATGGCGTAATAATAATTATATTACATTATAACATCTAAAAACCATATTTCGTAAAATATTAATTTCATAAAATTAATTTACTGGTCAGGACCTAATTTATGGAATTTTTTATATACATAGTTTTCATTTAAAATCTTGAAATTAATGTGAACTCGAATTCATCAGTCTGAGCAATCAAAATTCAAACTCTAAAATACATGTATAGATCCATGGATTCGACCGGGTAAAAGATCTTTCAAATATCTTTCTTTTAAATATGGGAGCCAGAATGAAATATTTTTCTAACACCAGCAAAAAAAAGCGTAACAAATGGAGAATAGAATGTAAACCGAACAGCTGCTAATACCTGTCGGTTTATGGGTTGAGAGGCGGAGGAGTAGTTAATAGGCGGATGAATCGCGCCCCGATTATTAAGCGATGGCTCTTCTTCTTCTTCTTCCTGCAATCGAATTTCCATTTGAAACAACTTCTTCTTTCTTCTTCTTCTTCATCATCAAATCATTGGAATATATCTCTATCTCCAGTAGACTGACTATGGTGGGAAAAAAGAAACCATATTTGGATTAAAATAAGGCAAAGTGTTTTGAAAATTGGGCATCCCACTTTATTCTGATACTGATAAGCATTACATGAATGTAGGCCGTATTTGAATATTTTATTGGAACAAAGTTATTTTTTAATTTTTTATAATATGGTCACTCCTTCCAGTTGTCTAAGGATTCAGATATTTCGGGAAATGGACGTGAAAAAAAGATGATCAATAAGAAATGTATGCCATTATCAACAATGAACTATAACAGGTTGATAAAATGTTAAGGGAAACAAATGCTTCTGTTTAATAGCGCAAAACACACCAATTCATTCACTTCTCATTGCAATGATGTTTTGGACATATCTCCGAATACATATTTGCAAGAAGCGCACTAAGCAATTCTGCTGCTATAATACATATTACTGCGTATCATAAAGATGGAGAGATAAAACTGTGAAGAGATAATATTGGTCTTAGGGCAATATCTGAACTTGCTCAAGCATGTTCACTTTGTACAGTAATTAGATGTCCACAGAAAATTAAGAGTGTTACCTTATTTTGGGTTGTGCATACTGATAGCAATGTGTATCATATTGGGCCATATTATAACTCGCTGAATACAGCATCTTCTTAGCTTAACATGCATTGATCTACACTTTTCTGATCATAGTTTGCGGAAATTGTCAATGTTTTTAAAAATCTCCTTCCATCAATACGTGGTATTTTCTAGATGTCACCTAGTTTTTTATAAAATGTCACTTAAGCGCATCTGATCCGATTTTTTCTACTTCTAGATGCTTTTCAATAGTTAAATTTTTTTAAACAAAATGAGTTAGTTGACTTGGTAAAAATGTAGTACATCAAAGTGCTCTAACCATTAAAGTCTCAGTTGAGTGCCATAGAATTAGAACGGGTTCACTTTGAAATGTCTGACGGAATTCATTCTAAGCTACCAAAACAATAAAAGGTTAGTTAAATTTCACACGAAGATTACATGCTTTCTCATATTTTATCAAAAAAATATCTGATTTTGCTTATAATATTGATTAAACTACAAATGATATTTATATTAAATTTAGAATTTCAATATAATTGAAAAAATTATGAAATGAAAATTTGATTAATCGAGATTACATCCACTTTATTAGCGTCTAATTTTTTTAAGAGGATAATTCTAAAGTATATTACGTGGGTGTTTGTATGCCAAATGAACTGATGCAGTTAGCAGATAAATTATCTAATTGCTGTTGTTAATTAAATAATAGTGTTTGGTAAAGTTTTAAGAACAATTGCCTTGTGCAGTTGGACGAGGAAAAGGGAGCATTTGACATCAACTGCAAACAATAGATAGCAATAGTTGTCTTTTTACAAAATTGTCATTTACAAGAGTTAATTGGTGTCATAAATTGTATGGTACCTTAATTTCGCCATAGAACATAATTAAGAAGTTTAGGGTTCTATCTCATTTAGGCAACGTACATCCCAAAAGTAATTTTTCTAATAATCTATGACGATCAATTTTTTATTTATCATACAATATCTTAATTAGATTATAATTTATAATAAATATTTCATTTTATTTAATACTTAAAATCATATACTAATATTTCATTTTACATCACACTAACAGTTGTATATTAAAGTTTTGTCAAACACTAAATTTTGAACAACTATCAACAACAACAATTAGCTAACTGCAAGAGCAACTAGCTAACAACAACAACAAATGCCTAACCTCTTTTTATTGACCTTTTTTATTCATCTTTAAATTTAGACTAAGTTCATTTTTAACCATTCTATGTCACTGTTTTAAAAGCTCCCGCTTAGGTGTTATTTTAAGGATCACAATTTGATTATGCCTAGCGTTTAAACTCTATCGATTATCGTTTAAATCCCGATTAGATTCCGATTAATCCCTGCCTAGTTATTGATTAATCCTCACCTAAATCATGTTATTGATTTTAATTAGGACATTTTTATCTGGTAGACAAAAATAGCCTTAGGAAATTTGTTCTTATTGCTTTATATAACTGTAAGTATATATATTACTTTTACGTAAACATTTTCGTTTTTAAAATCGATTTATGTGTGTAAAGTTAAACTTTCTACTTTACAGATGTCATTTAAAAAAAATCAATAGATTGTTTTTTCAATTTTAAATATATCCTAAATTGAATATTGACTAAATAAATTAGCAACAGAAGTCATAAAAAAATTTGAATGAAACAAGCCTTTATTAGACTTGGTGGATATTTTTCCACGTCTATAAATAACAATGTCTGATTGATGGAGTATCTGTCTCATGTCCTTTTCTTTCTTTTTTTTTCTCTTACTGATTTTGATTATCCAAAACTTAACAATGAAAATGGAAATGTGAGTGACGACTGAAAGATGGGTTGGACTAATAAATCCGAGATCCAGGCTGAAGTAATCTCTCGCTGTAAACTTCGCGTACAATTCTTGAAAGAAGCAATCTCCACCCGCAAAGCCTTTGCCGCCGCCCACTCACGCTACGCCATCTGCTTAAAGAATACCGGCGCTGTTCTTCACCGACTGTATATCTGAAGATTTATCTCATAATTCTTCTTCTATTCCAGCTCCAGACTCTCCTCGTATATATATCCCTCGCCGGCTTCTTACCTTCCGGAGTCCGGCGACTTCGCAGAGAGAAGTGAGCGCGCCGGAGATGGAACCGGACATCGAGTCGGAAACGGTAGGGCCTGCTGCAATAGAAAAGTTGGAGATCGAAGGTCAGGATAACATTAACAGAAGAGTCTTACTGGATACTCATCGGCAGGATCCGCAAGAGCCTGTTTCGTTGGTGAAGTTAACTGCGCAAGCACAAATGAATCCGGCGACTTCGCAGAGAGCAGTGAGCTTGCCGGAGATGAAATTGAATACCGAGTCAAATTGGACGGGGCCCGCTGCAATAGAGGCTCCGATAGAGGAGTGCCTCGAAGGTTCTAATAGTAGCAACAAAGGATTTCTAGTGGAGCCTGTTTCTCCGGTGGAGTTGACTGTGCCGTTGTTGGAAGCACAATTGAAACCGGCGACTCTGCACAGAGCAGTTAGCATGCCGGAGATGGAACTGAACACCGAGTCAAATTGGATGGGGCCTACTGAGATAGAGGAGTTGACTGTGCCGGTGTTGAAATTTAGGAATAAAGAAATAGGAAGCACTGGAAAACTGATGAGTTTGATTCAGATATTTTATCATCTTGACGATCGTTTTCTTAAAGCTTGTGAATGTGCTCATGAGGTCTCCAGAATATTGGGTTATCTCTCTAATTTCGGTAACGATCGAGGTTATAAGTCATAGTCTTAATTACATTACATGTTCAGATGCGATTATTTGTTTACATTGTTCTTGTTTCTTATTTTAGATAAGTACATTAATTGTACTGAAATCTTTTCCTGCCAAGAAGTTGATTGATGACCTTGTGGAGGCTATCTTTAAGAGTGCGTTGAATATCTCAATTTGTATGTTGTAGGACATATTGATTGTCCTATCGACACAGAAGTGAATGTAACTCATGCTGCACTGCTGGATATTATTCTAGCTTGGGAGGAAAAGCTTTACGATGAAGTGAAGGTATCTCTCAATATTTATTCTAGCTTCTTGCATCGCTTATATTGCTATATGTTATAAATCTTGCATGAATATTCCACATTGCCTATATGTTCTTCTTAATTGATTTTGATACCACATGCTGACCCCTAGTGCTTACATATTTTAGGACTGACAAGGTCACCCATGCATCAGCCGGATGGTTTTTTGTCGTAACACCCTTGACATTAGAAAATTTTCTGGCTGATTTCCAGAAAAATTCTTATTCTTGTACCAGAATAATTGTTCAAATTTTGATGAACTTCTCATTGTTATCGTGTTCATATTTGGGGTCGATTCCTTTAGTCGATGCATCAACCTCTAACTGAAATGTTATCGTAAATTGTCTTCATAAAGAGTGACATACAAGATCCATAAAGAGTCTTTTTCCCCTTCATGATTTGGCAGTTGTGAAAACTTTACTGGTACTCGAAACATTATCTGTTAGTACACCTAGCTGGCCAAAGTGTGTTTGATGCTTTTCTTTCCCCAGTGGAAATGTTCTATCTATAAATTCAATTGACCTTTTGTAGTTAATAGCTATTGACTTAGGACTGGTAGCAAAAAGAAGGCCAAATAGCAATCCTGTTCCAGGAATTTTTTCAAGACTTCTTCATTTTAACCAAATGTTTTGGACAATTGTATGGAAATCTGGCTCCCTGAGGGTTATTATGCATATATAATCCCAGCATTACAGTTTCAACTCGTAGATGAAGCCAACTTTGATGTTTCGTTCTGTTAAAAATGTTTTTTCCGTCTTGGTATTAATTTTCTCTTTCCTCGTTTGTTGCAGATTTTTTATGCAAATTTGATAATCTTCTTGCTATGCGTTCTGATAATCTTCTGGATAGGCAGGTGAAACTATGAAACATGAGTATGAGAAGAAGATTGCCTCATTGACAAAGAAAGATAAACAGGGGATTGATGTTGTATCATACGAGAAATTAAAAGCTGCTGCAAGTAATGTGCACACAAGATACATTGTTAACATGCAATCAAAGGAATCAACAGTTGCACGGATAAACTGTTTATGTGATGAATTATTATATCCAAAACTTCTTCAGCTTCTTTATGAGTAAGTTTTCTCACAACCACATTCGCTCCCCCCAAAATTATAGTTGATAAAGGCTGACATTTATATGGTTTTTGGTAGATCATTCAACACATTTGTTATATATGTTTCGTCATTCATTTGGTATTTTTGATAAATGAGTTAAACAAGTACAATAATGTCATAAATATACATATTTTTGCTAGTCTATATTTGTTATTATATATTATATTATTCACAGTTATTTTATATGTGAACTTAGTTGTTCCCAAAGTAGTATATGACGTTTCTGCTGTTTTAATTAGATTCTAATTTATCACATCAACAAGAAGATAGGATTTTTTGTTTTTTCACATCCACATCTGATTTATTTGAACACTTCAGTTGAATTGAAATTCTTCTGGCATTATATCTATACATATTTGTTCAATAGTCTCATCTTGCAACCTGTTCTTATGGTTGGGAACATTTCTTTTCAGTTCATGTATGCTGCCATGTCCCAGTGTTGATAAATTAGTATAAAGTAATTGATTTTTATGTGCTACTAGGGATGATAACGAGCCGAACCGAGACCGAACATTAAGCTCGGCTTGGCTTGAAATAAAAATGATCGAGCTCGGCTTGAAGCTCGTCGAGCTTGGAATATTTTAGCTCAGCTCGAGTTCACGAGCTTACAAGCCTTATGTACACAATTAACTTACTGACTAATATTTTTAATAAATACATCTATTTGCCAAACTAAAAATCAACATATGCAAATAGGATTTCATTTTATGCATAAACGTTCTACATGTTTTGGTAATTAAAATATATAAAACATGAATATGCATACATCATATATAAGACATTTCTTAAATAGATTTTAAAGTAATTAAAAAAACTAAACAAGTCTGCTCGCAAGCTTTCAACCTAAGAAGCTCAGCTTGACTATTTAACATCTCAAGCCAATCTTGAACTCGAGTTGAACTTTATCAAGCCGAGCTTTGACCGATCCAAACTCGAATAGCTCGCGAACCGCTCAACTCGTTTGCAACAATATGTGCTACAATACAATACTAAATGAAAAGAGGAATCTTTTTGCTCAGTGATGGATATATCCAGATGAAGCAAATTTTGTTGTGAATATCAGGATGGCAACTATGTGGGAAACCATGCGATATAATCACGAAATCCAAGCCGGGATAGTACATGCCCTAAAATCATTGGACAGTTTTCAACCCCGGGATGGAACCAGTAGATATTTTCGGTATCGAATAACTCAACTGTTAGAAGTTGCGAGAGAGTGGTACACACAGTTTTGCAGACTTATAGATTATCAGAAAGATCATGTAAGGGCACTCAACAGTTGGTTGAACGTTAATATCATCCCCATTGAGATCAATTTAAAAGACAAGGTGTCTTCTCCTCCAAGGGATCAAATTCCACCGATTCATGAACTTGTCAAGGATTGGAATGATGCTCTGGACAAACTTCCTGATGAGATAGCAAGAAGTGCCCTAAGAAATTTTGCTGCTGTAATACAGACAATCAGCCAATGGCACGAAGAGACAAAGATGAGCGAAAAATGTGATGCTGCACGTAGCGAGCTAGACCGCAAGAGTAGGCAGTATGAAAATTGGTGTGTGAAAAATGGAGCGAGTGAAGAATTGGGTTCAGAAAACCTTCTTAAGATTGCTAAGGAAGATAGAGATTCTATAGTGATTTCTCTGAAGCATCAGTTGGAAGAATTGCAGAAGATCTTCAGACAAGAAAGGGTGAAATTCTTTGGTAGACTTAGGCATCAGTTACTTGATCTTTTTAGAGCAATGTCTGAGATTGCTCTGGCCTTTTCAGTTATGTAGGTTTATAGCAGAAAACTAGTAACAGGCAAGCTAAAATTCTTGATAGATATATATATATATATACCACATTTTCTGATTTTGTGTAATTTGCTTGTATAGGCAATGTAACAAAGTTTGGGAAACAAATTCTTGGTTTGTAAAATGATTAATTTTATTGCCACTGCTGTAAAAGAAAGGAGTAAATATCTTCATCAGCTATGCTGTAGGACATATTGGTCATCCTATCAATCAGAGGAGAATGCAACTCATGCTGCACTTTTGGGCAGCAATTCTAGCTTGGGAGGAAAAACATTATGATGAAGTAAAGGTAACTTCCACTATTTACTCCAGATTCTTATATTTCCTGCACTGCCCATATTGCCTATATGTTATACATCTTGCATGAATGTTCCGCTTTGCCTATACTGCCTATAATTTCATATGAATTCATTTTCATAGCACATGTTCAGTTCGAGTGCCTGCATATTTTTGGCTGACTGCATTATCAAGGCCACTTATGCATAAGCTGGATAGTTTTTTTTTTGTCAGAACACCGTTGACATTTGAAAATCTTTTGGCTTATTCCCCAACAAATTCTTATTCTTGCACTAGAAAAATTGTTTAGAATTTTTATGAACTTCTCGATTAGTATCCACAACATAGTTTGGAGTGGATTCATTTTGGTAATACATTAAGTTCTAACTGAAACATTACCGTAAATTGTCTTCATAGAACAACCCCTACAAAATCCATGGGATAAAAGAGTCTCCTTTTCCCTTCTCGATTTGGCATTTGGGAAGATTTTACTGGTACTCGAAACATTATCTGTTAGTTCTGTTTGTTGGATGAGGTGTGTGTCATGATCTTAGCCGCTTAAGAAATAATCAGCACGTGTTTATTTCAAATCAGCATGTTCTCTTTTATTTCAAGTTGTTAATTTCAGTTACTGCTGTACAGAGAATTTATTCTCTGTTTTGTTTGTATTTTAGCATAGCATATTATGTAAGCTAAGCTTTAGAGAACTTAGCTGATACGATTAGCTTAGGCAGTTATGCCAGCTGTAATTCTGCTAGTCACATTTCTGATATAAAATGTGCAATTGTAATCGGTTTTACTCATCTGATGAAAATCCAGAAAGTTCTCAACACTTTTCTCTACTTCTTTCTCTCTCTAAACTATCTTTCTCTTCTCTTTTCATCCCAATTCTCTTCTACCTATTCTGTTTCTACTTAAACCCTAACATTGTGTTTGATGCTTTTCTTGCCCTATTGGAAATGTAATGTCTATAAATTCAGTAACTAGTATAGACCTGTTACCATAGCTAAAGATGAAGTCAAACCAGATTTTGATGTTTCATTCTGTCAAAGATTTTTTTTGTTCTGGTATTCACTCTCTCATTCCTCGTTTTTGTGGCTTTTATTCAAATATAATAATCTTTCTGCTATGCTTTTTGAAAAGCTTTCTGATAATCGTTTGGATAGGCAGGTGAAACTATGGAACATGAGTATCGGAAGAAGATTGCCATGACAAGGCCCAGTTTGGGGTTGATTTCACGGATTGCTTTTCCGAAAAGCTCTATTTTTAAGCTTTTGCAGACTGCTGTCCCGAAAAGCTATGGAAATCAGTGGCAAATAGTTTCTAATTAATTAAAACTAAGAACAAAAGATTTTTGTTCAGTGTCAAAATATGTTGTTCCATTAGAAATTTATAAGAAGAGCTTTTTCGTGACAGTAACTCTGATATTAATTCTAAACAGGCTCCAAGCTCCAAGTAAGAAAGATATATTGGGTGGTGAATGGGTGATCTTGGATCGTTCGAGAAATTAAAAATTGCCTCAAGTAATGTGCATATAAGATACAATGTAAACTTGAAATCAATGGATTCATCTAGTTGCACTGATAAATTGTTTAGGCGATGAACAAATTATAGTTGTACTTGATTTGTACAATGTAATAATCTATTGCCACGGGTTGTTGAAAGAAAGAAGTAAATAGCTTCATCAATCTTTTGAATTTCAGCTGTATTTCCTTCAATGCATCGTGTTTTAATTACATAAAAGCCGCTCTAATCTGATCTGCAAATGTTGAAATATCCTCCTCAGGTCTGAAAAAGGAAAAAAAATCACCTGTTCTTAATGTAAGTAGAGATGGTCATGGAGGTTGTATATTCTACTCCATCCTCCAGTTATAATCCTAATAACATATTTATAAGGAACTCAACATCAGCTGTGTTAAAGTTTAAGGCGTTGCTAGAAAATTTAGCACGACTTAAAGGGATTACCATATGGTTTGCAAGAAGATTTGTCCTTTGAACATATATGAAAAATGTTTGTTCAAGTTCAATACGGCTAATAAATATATATTTGAGCTTAATGGTAGGCCTAAGCTGAGTTAAGATTTTAGAACATCTCTTACACGATTGTCCCATGTCCATATTTTATTAATCGATTGTCAACTAATTTTTAAAAAATAAACTAACAATAAATATAATAAATTTTAACCCTCCCCACGAATAATGTGGACATCCATTGCTATAAAATTCGAAAAATGCCAACTCATGCATAGTGATCAAACAAGTTTGTGGATTAATGGATATCTAAATTTGTTTCATAAAATCTACCTTTTCCCTGAATTTTTAAAATTATCTAGTAGCTACCTTAATTTTTAAAAAATACATCATTTTACTCCCTCAATATCACGTATCAACTACGGATTGAAGAGAAAAAATAAAAAAATACATATTTAAAAATCAAATCAACAACAACTGACACATACATGAACACAGAAAATGATGTATTTTCTTAAAGTTAAAAATTACGTCAACAATAAATTTTTAACAACAAATTCAGTACTTATCAAGCATGATGATGATGATGATGATGATGATGATAATAATAATAAATGCGGGATTTCAAAAAGTCGTGTCCTTTATCTTAATCCAAAGATGAGTTTCCTTCTTTTTTTTTATCAATGTCAGCCTAACGGAGAATATACAGATATATTCAAATGTTTCGATGAAGAGAAAAGAAGCTTTGTCAAAATGGGTATCCGATTGCAAGAAAAAGAAGATCCATCGCTTCATCAAGGCACGATTCGCCCGCCGACTAACGCCTCTCAACCAATTAACCGGCGGGTATATGTAGCTGTTCTATACAATTCTATGTTCCTTTTCTTTTATACGAGCTTCTTGATTTTAAAGCAAGGGAAAATTCAAATTATCTATTTGTTTTATAATGAGATGCACATCATAAAATTCTGAGAGGAAACGTAGTAAATTCTCGGAAATAAGAAAAATGGTCGTAAAACTTATTTCAGGTGCAAATGCCCATATTTGATTTCAGGCGGTTGCCAAGTCACATTCGAGTATTGTCCCGACGAAATCATTTACTTACGAAGAGATAGCAGCAGCCACTGGCAATTTTAGTCGTGCCCAGTCCATTAGCAGGGGCGCTTTTAGCAGAATTTATAGAGCAAAACTGTTGAACAGTGAAGTTACAGTCAAGAAGTTTGCTGACAACAACGAATCTGGATTTCTATCCGAGATTTTGGCCATAAGCCGCACCAATCATCCGAATATTGTAAAGATGCTTGGTTATTGCATTCATGAATCTACCCGAATCCTTGTTTTAGAATTCATTCCTGACAATACCTTGGACTTCTATTTATATGGTGAGCTATAGCAACACTTGAACTTCGATTTGCTGCTGCTTATAATAGACTGCTGTTAGATATCAGATATTGCAGGAGTGGAAGCACCTAACATCAATTGGCAAAACAGAATGAAAATCGCGTTAGGCGTCGCAAAAGGATTAGCTTATTTACATGAAGACTGTGAGTGTTCGGTACTAAATAATTCTTTCATTCATTGCTTTGTATTAGGCTGTGTGATCTTTAAGGTTGATGTCTTTTTGAACATCATTTGTTGTCATGTTTAGGTGATCCAGTTATCATTCATAGGAATATTAAATCAACCAATGTCGTTCTTGATTTCGACTTTGAACCGAAGGTAAAACTTGCCATCCAGAGTCAAAACTTATCACTTATCATAGGTTATTTATATAAAGCCTGATTTTCAGATTGCAGATTTCGACTTCGCTATGAACACGAGAAATTCCATCCAATCACATGCTGCAACTCACTCGTTGGGAACTGGGTAAGTGTGTTGTGCATTTGTGTGTACTTTGAATTTCCCTTGGGAATCATATAAATGTTCACTTTTTTTTATGCAGGTACATATTCCCAGATTACAATTTGGATAACAAGCATTTTGATAAATCTGATGTTTCTTCTTTTGGTCTCATACTGTTGGGATTGGTTACTGGGACCAAACCTTCCTCTTTTGTCTGGGAAGCCAAGCGGGTATGTACTCTCATAATTCATCAATCATATTTTGAAAAAACGGAAGATTGGTCAAGAGTGTAGAATTTTCCGATACCTATATCAGAAACTTAGGAACTTAAAGAATGTAGATATTTTTTATGAGGAAAGTTTTAATTTTTCCTTTGTTCTTGGTCCATATTTAGGTTCATGTAAGGTAAGCGTCTAAATTTTAGCCAAATCTTCAGTTAATCTCTTTATTCTCATTTGGACTTGGATAGACAAGTGCTAAATAAATTCACACAAGTATTACTTGCAAAACAGATACTGCCATTACTGAAAAAAGCATTGATAAAGAAGAAGTATGACGCCATTGCGGATCCCACATTGGGGAACCATTATGCTGAAGAAGAAATGGGAAGAATGATAGGATGTGCTGCATCTTGCATTTACAAATCTGAAATATTCCGGCCGAAAATGAAGCAGGTAAATTTTTTTGTGTTTATATTAATACATAGTGGGTAAAAATTTAATATACCAATTAGTAGTAACTAGTAAGTCTAATGCAATGTAATGCTTGACAAATGGGAAAAGATAGTTGAAGCTCTGGCAGGAGAAATATCAATGGATGATATATGGCATAATAAAAACGACTGGCGTTATCTTCGTCCTCTAGAAGCAGATAGACCACTGGAGCAAATCTGGGATGAAGATAATAGGGATGTATAGATACATATATTGATATCTACTGCAGAGTATAGTGAAGTAATAAATGAAGTATATGTCGGTCATAGACTGATGACAGAAGTCAAGCAAATGAAAATTCTGGAAATGGTTCAATATTGAATCCATATCAAAGTTAATGTACTCAATCATTGTGGAAGTAATTATGCATTCTGGTGTTGGAATCAATCACTGGCTTTTTTTTGTAGGATTTTATGCCTTTTGTCTTGCCAATCAGGCGGGTATTATGTGCATATAAATGTTGTAATGGTACTTTTCTTTCGGTTTGATGATTAGAGCATACACTTGAATTTGAAAAATGAGGGAGCAGTCGGCTTTAAATTAAAAGTGCATTAGAGATTTTGTATTTGGAAGTGACAACAGTGTTTTAGTCTTTCGGAAGTCCTATTAATAACCATCACTTTGCTAGAACATCGGTGGCTTTTAGTTGACGCTTAATAACCAAACCCCCAAAAATGTTACAAAAAAAACCCCTAAATTTGTAAAAAGTGAACAAGTTTTCCTCTTTAATGTCACGTATTTTTTTTTGTAGGAGAAATATGATACTTTTTAAAGATCAACCAATCAAAATCTGATACGTGACATTTAAAGAGTAAATGAGTTCACTTTCTCCAAGTTTAGAAATGATTTAGAATTTTTAAGTTCAGAAAATTATTTGAAATTTTAAATATTCTTAAATATTCTTGGATGTATATGAACAAGTTCAAGAGTTTGATATTTTAAAGGTTTAATACATGTTTAACTACCTTAAGTTGTCCCAAAAAACCTGCTGCCTCCCTGAACTTTCAAAATGATCTCGTAGCTCCCTCAACTTTAAAAAAATGACCCCGTAGCTCCCTCAATTTTAAAAAAATGTATCACTTTACTCCTTCTATGCCACGTGTCATCTTCTGGTTGGTTTTGACTTTTCAAATTTCTGATTTTTTTCCCTCCAATCAGAAGTTGACACGTGGCACTGAGCGAGCAAAGTAGTGCATTTTTTGAAAGTTGAGGGAGCTACGGGGTCATTTTTTTAAAGTTGAGGGAGCTACGAGGTCATTTTGAAAGTTCAGGAAGGCAGCAGATTTTTTAGGACAAGTTAAGGTAGCTAAACATGTAATAAGCCATATTTTAAACCTTGTTTTATTGTTCACTAACGTTGTGCTAGACTTAAAAAAGTTATATCATATATGCAGACAAAATTTAACAAATAAACTTTTCTTACACATGATTAATTAATTAATTAGCTTTTCATCGATTTGTACTTTGTATGTACTACAATCTATTTGTTTTGATTGAGCTGTTGACAGTCCACTGAGTCTATCCATTTGTTTGTAATAAATCTTTTCTAGCAAACTGTTATCTCTGGAATTATCTTGACATATAGAAAGGAATGGATGATCAATTTGAAAATGCATCCTTAGTAATTTGTTCAGCACATTTTTTTATATGACGTGACATTTATATGTTATCATTTATTGCATAATAATTACTATTTAAAATGGAATGCAATATACTATTTCTATCTTATCTATTTTTAGGATTATTATCACATCATCAATAGAAATTTTTATTTCACATATTACTTAGATTTGAATCTACAAACTACTAAAGATACTCTTAACTGGCCGAGATCGATAAAAGCAATTTAAATAAGATTTAAGACATAACTTAAGAATTATGTCGCAGTTTCATTTGTCAAATATTATAAGCCAAGGCACGGTAAGTCGGTAACAATCTCCTTACTATACTAATTCATAAAATCAGTAAGCTATTTATCTGGATGCGGCTACACACTTGTTAGCTTCTTTCAATTTCAACCAATGACATGTGATATCATTTAAGTTTTATCCGATAATTCAATTACTTCATTACTATTACCAGTTGATGATTACACCAAATCATACACATACTAGTGTAGGTCATAGTTATCGGTAGTTCTTAAACATCAATAAGCATTGTATTTTAAGTTAGAGAATTTTTTTCTTAAGAAAATTTAAGCAATTATGCTTATATTTAATAGAAAAAAAATCTCACCTCACATTTGATGTAACTTGAACTTAAAATTTTTAAAGATTACAAGTTCAATCTTAACGACTACTAATTTTATCACATTTTTAACTAATAAAATTGTGTGTTCTATTTAGAATAATTTGGTGCTATTTAACAACATTATGAAAACTCTAAAAAAAATTCCAAATTCCAAAGTCCAACGTTAAAATCTAATTTAAATAAACACAAAAGTCATTCATAAAAAAAATAACAAAAGTCAAATATAATATAAAAACACTTTTATAAAAAAAATTTAAATTATATATTTGGTGCGAAAGGGTTGTTTTAAATTTTAATATATAAAAGACCAAAAGTTGGGTTGTTTTAAATTTTAATATATAAAAGACCAAAAGTTGGTAAAGTGGCCGGCTGAGCTGAGTCTTTATCCATGACGAATTTGATGTTGTTGCTAATTAGTAGAAATGGGTGGCGACCAATCCAAGATCGACGACGAAGAAGCCGTGTCTCTCTACAAACGTCGCTACCAATCCATGAAAGAAGTCGTCTCCAGCCGCAACGCCTTCGTCGCTGCCCACTCTGCCTAAGCCAAGTCCTTAAGGAACACCGGCGCTGCTCTCGCCGACTACGCCCTCTACGAGTTCCTTCACAACAGCTCCTTTATCACAGCGCCTGCCTCCGCCGCTCCTCCTGCTAGGATCCAGCCGGAGACGGTGACGCATACGGAAATTGAAGATGAGGAGTTGGAGTTGGAATCGAAAGGGAAGAAGAGAATGAACAATGTAGGCGGCAAATTTGAAATGATCTTTAGAAAGCCGGTGAGTTTGATGCAGATGTTCGTAGATCTGGACTATAATTTCTTTCAGGCTTCCGAGGGTGCTCATGAGGTCTCCGAGCTACTGGAGGTTGTAAAAATGAATTTTCACTCCAATTTTGCTGATAATTAAGGTAAAGCTTCGTTCTAGGCATGGCAATGGGATGGATCTGGATTGGATCTCGGTAGATCCAGCCTAGATCTGTTTTCCAGATCCGGATCTAACCCAGATCCATTGAATTTATCATCATCTGGATCTAATATGGATCTATAATGCAATCTTTTTCTGTACATATCTACATAACATTATAATTCCATTAATATTTATAAATAATTATTATCTTTATAATTCATTTATATCTAAAAAATATTTACAAACTTTTATAATTTTTTTACATATATTACTAATAAATTCATCCTCAATTACATAAATTACTAATTATTTTCAGGCAATTCTTTTATGGGATGACAGCTAAGAGTGAAAATGACATGTTTTTATTAGCTGCCAAAAAGATCGGAAAAGCAACTTGTACAGACTTAATAATATCTTCTATTGTAACCAAACTCATTCCTAGAGACTTAGTATTGTTTTGTTATTAGTATAAACTAGAAAGAAAAGTAGCCACAAATTTAAAAGAAACTCAGCATATTAGCTTCGACAAGTCTCATAATGTGGCGATTTAAGAATGAAATTACTGTGACAAACATAAAATATAATTAGATTAATTTCTCATTAACACAACTCAAGTAGAATTTCAATAATAAAGTCATCAAGTTTAATTTGGTACAATAGTTCATCAAATAAGCCCTATGAATCCCAATTGATTAAATTGATAT